>JAHPZR010024343.1:0-5000 GCA_019787425.1 Platygyra sinensis | reverse complement strand
TAGAAAGGACCGCTCTTGAAAAGACGAGGGAACCGTCAACGCAGCGATCGATGACAGAAGCAAATCAAACGGATTAAGTTCTACTGATAAAAAGTAATTTTAGAAGTCTGAACACAGCTATGTTATTAACTTTGAAAAAAGTTGAAAAGTAAGCGTAGAAAAAGGATAGACTTAGGAGTGAAATTGTTTAATCTATGAACTGTTGGTATATTCCAACAGCTTTCAGGAGCCATTCATGCAGGTGGTAAATGCAGCCATGGTAGCAGTAAGTTCCAAAGAATCTGAGTAGCATCAAGAAGATTCCTTAAACATTCTGTCTAAGATTTAGTCAAGAATGCATTTGCCTCAAAGCAGAGCCGTATACAAGATACCGTTAAATCCCACGTTAAAGCCCTGGACTTAAATATAACTTCATAAGGGTTTTTGCCGTGGGTGGGCTTATGAACGGAGGGGGGAGGAGGCTTATATCCGGGGGACATTTAAGTAGAATAGCAAAAATGTTTCGGAGCAACTCGGCGAGATAAAACGTATCTGATAAACGAATTAAAGCTAACATACCATTACATTTAGGGCTATCACCCTATTACCTATAAGCAGATAACTTCAGATTAAAAATCTTGATCTTTGTAAAAAAACGCAAAAGGAACGCACTTATGCATCAGCTGGGCTCAAGTTATATCCGCAATAATATCTTTGTTAGCAAATATAAGGGCATATACTCGGAGGGGGGGGGACCTATAACCGGGGGATGCTTTAACGTGGGATTTTACGGTATATTACAAATTGTGAAGAGTTAGAGGATAAGCACACCTGAGGCAGGTGTTCATGTGCAGCATGCCAATGCTGTAATAACTCTTCTTGGTTACTCCACGTCTGCATACAGTTTGGACAGATGAACCCCTGACAGGACAAGCACCTTTAACAGATTAGCGTTAGACATCACTACTGCTATGAGGGTCAATGGATAGACGTGCACAATTGACGCTGATAGAAGGTCTTAAGATTTATATTAACAATTTATATCATTACTAATAAGATTTATTCAAGTTTAGGTAATGTAACAAGACATGTCTCTGACATGTCTTTTAAAAGAGGGATTGAGCCATTGAGCAACATTTTTTAAATTGAAAGACAGACGACATCTGTTACTAAAACTGTTTAATTTGTTCATAAATATTTAGCAGAGGAAGTTTGGGACACAAAAAGTTACTTGTAAATTTTCACAAATAATTCAGAAGTTTAACGTATAATGTACCGTTATTTATCACTCCTAGGTTTATTTTATGTGACCTCTTCTGACAGGGTTTAAGTCTGATTTGCACTTATCAGTTAATATTAAACTGAATTTTGATACTTAGCAGAATGTACAAATCTAAGGAACAATCATGCAATTATACATACACACCCTAGCTGTCAGTTTGTAAGTTTCAATACGTTTACATTGACAAGAAATTAGCAATCATGCAGGTTAAAGATGATTTCCAATCGGTACTTTGCAGTCTCAGTACCCTAATGTTTATAAACTTTGCCAGCCTCACTCAATGGAATGCAAATCAGTGTTGTTCATTACGAACCACACACCTTATCTTTGAGGCCTTTCAACTTTTTTCCCTACAGCTTCAATGATTGAATTTTACAGCTGTAGTTGTTTCATCAAGTGATATGAGAAAGAACGAAGCACAAAGCTTCGACCAAGTTGCATCCATAATGACGGTTGTTTTAAAACTTTGAATTTACTTCATTTCCATTTTGTGATGTCTTACATGAAACAAAACAAAAAATGCAAACAAACTGTGGAGAGTGCACAGTTCAGACTGGAAATCTTCTTTTAATAGGAATTCTGATTCTATGTCTGTCGGTATTTACACTGGCTTACATGTTCATTTAATTTTAGGTGCACAGAAGACGTTCCCCTCAATTATAACTACTACGACATTTTTATATTTTAGGCCCAGTTCAGACCAGTTTGTCAAGCTCTGTTGTGCTACACGACTCTGTCACAGCAGGGATTCTGCGGCTGTGCCAAAAAAAAATTCCTAAATTTTATTCCATGTATTTCTTTTAAGATTGCGACTTTGTGGGACCAGGGACTTACCAGGAGAACACATGCGTGGTTTCAGTAAATCTTGAATTTGGTATGACTCTGGCATGACGTCTGAATCAGAGTTGTGTTTCTGCCATGCTGAAGTCAAGCCTTATTAGAATCAAGTTTTAGCATGGCACAAGTGGGACATCTAAACTGGGCCTAACTGGTTTTCAACACACTCTTTTTTCACCAAAATAACTGGAGTGCAGGCATCTAAGTTGTTCAGTAACAAGATTCTTGTGCCAAAAACACATTATTTGGACCACTGACCTTCTTGTGACTGAACACTCCTTTTTTATGTTCCCAAAAACTTCCAATAATGGCTTTGTTTCACTAAGATTATTAATTGTTAACAGACTTCCCCTTTTCTGAGATTTTCTTTTTCAGTTATGACTGATTGTTACTAGGATGTAGTGTTGTCCAATTCTGTCTTTTACAATCCTACTCAAAATTCAACAAATGGAACTCCCACTATGATGTCTGATCAGTTCACTCAGTCCTAGTATTTTACTACTTAGTATTCTTTGTGCATGGACAAGTAGTGACTGGTCATGAGTGCTAACTACTGTCTCATAAACAAGTTACTACAACCATACCTCACAGATGCAAGAACCTCTGTTCTCATCAAAATCTCCTGCAGCATCCAGTTTTTGGTCTTTGCTGTTAATAAGAGCCATTGTCAAAAATGACGTGTATGGAATAACAGTGTAGCAATTCACCTCTAGTGAATCCCTGCAAGACTGGTACCAGTTATTGTCATTTTGTAGTGAGGTAAAACAGATTTAGGACAAATATCTGGCCCTGCCCTGTTGGGATTCTTTGAGTCCAATTGCAATGTTCATGGTGTTTGTCAACATTTTCCTGTGATAAATTCTCAGTTGGCACTGCATTAATACATCAAGGCCAAACACACTCTAAATTAGATTACAGCAGGTAAGGTGGGTAAGCTCCAACCAGTTCTATAACGTGAAGCAACGAGGGCTTTTCACTCCCCTCTAGATGCTAGGCTACATTGGTTTACTCTTAACATTTAATTGGGTAGTACCTATTTGAATACACTCTTGGTTTCAAGAGGTGCTGCCCAAGTAGTTTCCAGTACAGGAAGTATCAAATGAAAGCCCTTGTGCGCGACACTAGTTTACCTTGAACTAACTGGCTTCTGTTCCAGGTTTTCTAGGAGGCAATGGGCCACTTTTTGAGGCACATCCTGGAAATAGACCACAAATCGATTAGCCCACTCGCTGCAGGTTGTGGTTGCACTGAATATCACAGAATGAGGTAACACAGTTCATCCCATGTTACGACGTGTTGAGCATTTTGAATATTACACAACCACTAACCAAAAGAAGGAAAGTTGTCTTCAATATTTATTACGTTTGTGTATGAAAAAGGTTAGGTTCAAATTGAACACGATTGGATAAAAAATGGAAGCTCGAAAACGGGCGTGCTAAATAACGGTACATTATACGTTAACTTCTGGGAATATATTGTGAAATGTACAGGTGTACACTGTTTGGGCTCCCAAAATAGCCTCGGCTAAAAAGTTATGACAAATTAAACAGTTATTAGGAAACTAGATGTCGTCCTGTCTTTTCAATTTAAAAATGGTTCGCTCATGGCGCAATCCCTCTTTGAAAGACATGTCAGAGGACATGTCTTGTTACATTACCCTAAACTGTGAGATTAACTCTGATTAGTAAGACATAAATTAGTGTTAATATAAATCTTTAAAGCTTCTATCCGCGTCAATGTGCGCATCTAAACCATGGACCCTCGTAGCCAGTAGTGCTGTCCAACGGCGAATCTGTGTAAGGTGCCGGGTCCTGTCAGGGGTTCATCGGTCCAAACTGATTGGGCCAAAAGACCTGGAGTACCCAAGAAGAGTTATTACAGCTATTGGCATGCGGCACATGATCACCTGCCTCAGGTGTGCTATCCTCTAACGCCTTCGACAATTTGTAATATACCGTAAAATCCCACGTCAAGCATCCCCGAGTTATAGGTCCCCCCCCCCTCCGAGTAGCTGCCCTGATCGTTGCGAACAAAGAGATTATTCCGGATAGAACTGGACCCCAGCTGATGGCATAAGTTGCGTCCTGTGGCGTTTTTTTACAACAGATCAAGATTTTTAATCTGAAGTTATATGCTATAAGGTTAATAGGGTGATAGCCTAAAATATAATGGTATGTTAGCTTTAATTCGTCTCCAGATACGTTTTTATTCTCGCCGCGTTGCTCCGAAACATGTTTGTTGATTACCACGTATCTGTCCCGGCGATACAGCCTCCTCATCCCCGGTGCATAAGCGCGCACCCACGGCAAAAACCCTGATGATAGGTTATATTTAAGGCCAGGGCTTTAAAAACGTGGGGCATGTAACGGTGCTCTGTGTATACGGCCTCTGGCTTTGGAGGCCAATCCCCTCTTGACTAAATCTTAGAAGAATGTTTAAGGACATCGTCTTGATTGCTACTTCCGATTCTTTGGAACGTTCCTGCTACGCATGGACTGCATTTAACCCACCTGCCATGAAAGGGCTGCCTGAAAGCTGGGGGAATATCCCAACGAGTTCCATAGATTAAACAATTTCACTCCTAAAGTCTAAGCCCTTTTCTACTGCGTACTTTTCAAACGTTCTCCCAACGTTAATAACATCGCTGTGTTTCAGACTGTCTAAAGTTACTTGTTTATCCGGAGCACGGAATCCGTTGAATTGGCTTTAGTTTTCTGGCATCGATAACTGCGTTGACCGGTCCCTCCAGTCGTCTTTCAAGAACAGTCCTTTTCTAAAATCAACTTGAAGACTAAAAATAGGTCACTAAAACGTAGCGGTCACAAATCACACCCAAGGCTTCGTGAAAAGATCTATAAAAATGTTTTTGACAAACGAAATGTTAAATGGTACTTTAACCTGT
>JAHPZR010024342.1:0-25977 GCA_019787425.1 Platygyra sinensis | reverse complement strand
TGTTAGTTTCATGATATTAGGGCCAATGATAAATCTTTTCTGCGCTTGGAAAAATTATAATAATATAATTAATATAAATAATATAACTAATATTACTTACTTAAAAAAGGAAAAAAAAAGAAACTTTTAAAAAGGAGTCACTTTTTCATGGGTACTAGCAAAGAAATTGTGTATATCGAATAATGCGATTCAACAGCTGCTACAGCATAGTTTCCTTTGCTGTTGCATTTAGGAGTGCCCTGTACCAGTTCGTTGAAACTTCTTTTTCAAACTGTGCCCGTATTTGTTTAAAGATTTTACCAGTTTTCATGAAAGGTCACGTGACCTCATTTACATAATTTGACAAAGTGGATAATCACATTAGAAGATGAACGTATTGCCCAAGAGTTATTCTTTTATTTTTTATTTATTTTTTTTTTTTCTATTGTAAAGTGAGTGGATTAATTTTATTTCTAAAATTATCATTATTTTTTTAATTCAAATTATTTTATTGGAACCTCCACTTAATAAAACATACTAACGACTACTTACAATAAACACATTGCTAACAATACTATATTCTTACAATACTTTCGATACTTAAATAAAATTTTAAATTACATACCCTTACACTAGATTTCGATATGATGCCTACTTAATATTCCTATTATGGCACACAAACAATCACAAGATAAAAAGAAACAGAGAAAATCCCAAGAGAAGAAGATGCGCTTAGTGTTGTTTACCGCATACCCTAACTCCTTCTGTGGAGATCTTTCAGGAGGATGAGTTGAGGGGGAAGGCTAAAGAGCAGCTTGTTACAACTTTAAAGACACTTTTGGATTTGAAGTTTAGATGTGAGCTTATCTAGTGATTCTTTCATGTTTATTTCCTTTTTAGTAATTTTTATGTATATAGATAAACTTGGCGAATAACGTGTGAAATTAATTTTGTATTGACTTTGTTACCGACTTGGGGATAGTCCTTTTTGCTCCAAACCAAACAGTATTTCAAGAGGAATAATGCGAGCAAGTGTGCTATCTTCTTTAATTAACCCCTTGTGACTTCACAAAAGAGTGTTTTGACAGGTGACAGTTTTTACGAAGTGTGACTTATTGAGATCGGGTCAGGTTCTTTGGCATACTACACAGCATGTCTGATTTCCATACCGTAGAAGGAAAGCATCTTTTTTAGCCACCACTATTCTGTGGAGGCCTTTACGGTGGCGTCCCTACAGTATTAACAGTATCTACACCTGAATAGGGATTAAAGAACTAAAATGAATTATTTGTTTCAACTTTGGGTCTAAGCTCGTGGACATTCACAGTAATTACCACACCCCGGAATTTCTTTTTCGTTCTATGAATATATGTTAGACTGTGCCATGCAACCAAACAGTCGTAAAGCTAACCATATTTTTGCTATTTTTCACCTATTGTCTTCCTTTTCTAGAGTTTAGCCTCGGTAAATATCTGAAACTCGCAGTCCTTTGAAACGATTTCGGACATACTTCATTGAAAAAATTGAAAAATTTTATCTAGAGGATTCTTAAAAATCGTAGCAGTTTCCATATTTTTTTTATCAAAAAAAAAAGAAATCCTTAGATAAAATTTTGTCAAAAAATTTATATTTGAAGCAGGTATCTATATCATGAAGTAAGCAAAACTTTCCAACAAAAATTTCAACCGGCCGGAAACCACGAGATAAGTAAGCGCGTGTTTTCCTATCGTTGCATGTTTGTGACTAATAAAATTTTCGAGACGACCACTCGCGCATGCCGTATCATGACTCTCTGGCGTCATTGGCGCGTTCGAGAGGGAGAAGATTCGTGTTTTAAAAATCTTGTATGATGGCCCAGAATTTATGTCCCAATCTTAAAGCCACTTTGTCAATTTTGGACAAAACACGTTTTGTGAGCTGAAAATTTAGCATAAGGAATGTCGTGACCTATGGACCGGATGTAGTATCTTGTAAGTGAGTAAATACCGCTGCTAAAAAATTCGATGTTGTTTGCTGTGTTTGTTAATTTCTATGATTTTTCGAAGCCATCGTCTCCGCGAGCTCGTCAGACGACTAGAACTTTATAGGAGTCATATCCTGACGCGTATGTTGTCTTTTGTGTCTGCTTCCACATGTCAAACGTAACAACGCCAAGGACGCAAATAAGTGTGGTAATATGCTACCGTGCTTTAAATGCCCCGCTCAATTATCGTGGCGATCGGAACAAATCCAGCTTTGATTGGTTGGAACTCCTGCATACCTCGTACATTTCTCTTTTAATCACGCAGAAAAGGTAGGTCTTCATTCAGTCGATATAATGTTTTGACCGGAGCCGATCCACCGCAATATTTTCCAGGGGGGAATAAACAATTGTAAATTTGGTACGCCATGTTTGTCGCATTTTACTGCATGATTCCGCCGGCAACACACTTTGGCGTAAAGTTTGAAAGCTCGCGCCAATCGCGAAGATTTTCGAATAGCTCGCGCGCGGGCTCAAAAACTATAGGGACCACCTTAAAGTGAATTCTTTAAGCCTGTTGTTTATTACAGACATTTTTAACACGATTAAAGAAGGTGTCCTAAATTAGGTCTACCGCTTGAAGGTCGGTGCCCATTTGGCGTACCTTTATCTCTACATCGTCTTTGTTTATGAGAAGCCAATAGTAGTCTCTGTTTTTTCATTTTGTCAAATCGATGGTGGTATTGTAGAGAGTTTGACATGCACTCTCGCGCACGAAAGGTGCGCTTGTCTACTTGTTTTTCTTTTGCTTTATCGAGAAGGTGCTTAGGAATTGCGGAAACAACTTGCATATAATTTGAAAATTGCATTCAACTTATACCTCTGGATGAACTCCTCAAAGGTAAGAAGTTGGCCATTTTCCGTGTAAAAAGATCTGACAGGAAGATTTCCCTGGTCTGTAAGCCATTCTTTATAAAATATGGTCTGGTTTCCAATTAGATGTCTTGTTATTAATAATACCAAATCTTGGCCAAATAGGGCCACAATTGTAGGCTACCTTCATAGCTGCAGAAAATGTTTGTAGCATTGACTTGTAGAAAAGCGGCAAGTTGGTTTGCCTAGAAATGTTTCATCGTAAATTGCATTTTAACAAAACTTCAGGCCATCATAATTTATTTCAGAAGTAATTTTGCTTGTGCTCCCAAGGTTGCTCATTTTTTTATAGTCTAGAATCCAGGGCAAGTTTTTAGTGACTTGGACATTAACCCAACTTCACCCAAGAGTTTATGATGAATGAGCTTCAGATAGTAAGACCACCCCTCCTAACGTTTTGAGGAAAAAAAAGTGCTGGCCCATTCTTAATTTTTTTTTACACTGAGAAGTTTAACAAACACGCATCTTGATAGGAAAAGACGAAAAAAGGCAAAAAAAGTGAGAGATAATGAAAAAATCTGGCAAAATTTTGCCCGGTTATTGAAGTCCATATGACATAAGACTGCTGATAGAACCCTTACTGGGTATTCGAAAAGATTAGATCACCAACAGAGCCGAGAGAATGAACAGAAAATGAAAAACCAAGAGAACACCCAGGAGCCTCACCACCAGGTTCCCTTTGGTTTCTTTTGTTCTAGGGTTTGTGGGCAATCTTTTTCGCGTGCATCGGCGAACCTTTTCAGAAAGCTTGCTACATTTAAGTCTAAAACAAGACTATTGGTGCTTGATTAGAGCAACGTTATAATTTGTATACTACGCACGCCAAGGACAAAAGTCGTGGGGTAACGCTATAAAATAGAACTCTAGTACAAATTCAGAAAAAAAAACAGCTAACTTTGTTGTGTGTTTTCGATCGATAACCATACTCAGCACTTACTTCTCTCTTTACTCTTTGTGGGACAAGACGCAGAACTGTCCATAGTACATTATCTTATTGGTCAACGAACACATAACGCTGTGTATCGCTCCAAGATGCCGTACCTGATATGCCGGCCAAACTGACTTTCAAATCACAGAGCATACGTATGCACAAAGCGGGGACGCCTTGGAGGTATATATAGAGGATATTACAAGGTGCGCGCGGAGATATGATTTTTATGTGCCAGTGGCAAGAACATATCGGACGCCAAGTGAGATGTTGTTCTTGCCGAACGAGAACATAAATTCATATCTTCGAGATAACGTTTTTTTTGAGTTCTTTTCTATTCTAAGACATGGCTGATGACAGCGTTTTTGACGATTTCCACGCGGAATGTCCGCCTTATTTCCGAATATTTCCTATTTTTCCATGAATTTTCACAGTTGGGGAGACACAGCCAAACGTCACTGGCCATTTTCCGAAACTTTTCGAGGATTGCTTAAACGACCTTCGAGGAAACCCCGGGTTTTTCGTACATACATCACCATTTGAGCATGCGCAATTACATCGAAGGTGAACGGGGCCCAGTCACGGTCACGGATGAATCATCTGTATAGGGCGTGAAAGTGTATTGAATCGCCACTTGAGTCCAGGATGCAGTGTCCGTATAAATTTTCGAGAGTGAGGGAGGGCTCCCATTTTAATGGAGAGATACGTTTTGACAGCACCGTTTCTTCCTTGCATCTCTAGTTGTGGCGTTAGCTTTCAGCGGTGCGATTCATTACACGAACATAGCACGAATCAATTTCTCTAAATCCATCTTTTTCAGCAAATTACATTGGACAGTAACAATACAACTATCCGGATGTGAGGCTTTTTTATTTGAACTAACCATCATATTGCTGGAAAATGAAAGCCTAAAAAAAGCCACTTGTTGGCAATTTGGCTTATTTAGGGTGCAATAAATATTGGTACTGTAGCCAAAAGCATTGTTTCGGTTGTTCGAGTGTCAGGAGTGGTTAACGTTACCGGTTAACATTAATTGAAGATTATGTTTTGTTGTTTTGTATTTTTTAAAGATGTCAAGTGTGTGTGTGCGTGTAAGTTTGAGATTTATTACCACAATTAAGACTGGAGGGCTGTAACATACCGACGACACACCCAATTTACAAAACTGACCTATACGTGGCACGAGCGGCAGTGGTTGCCAGCATCTAGGTTAGTTTAATCGCGGAACACCCGCCTGGTTTTACCTGGTGTGAGCGTGTTCCAATTTGTGTCTGGCCGAGTGCCCTGTGGATATTTGGTGGGAGAATGCTCGACGCATGCAGTATGGAAGGCGTGAGAGCGTAATGGACATTTACAGATGAGCGGGTGCTAACTTGGGTAGAGTGCGCGGTGTATGAGGACACGAGGTAAGGGCCCGTTGGTATTCGGGGAGAAACTATGCGCGGCCACAAGAGGTGCGTCGAGCGTGATGGACGTATGACGGATACCCAATCGTAGTCCTGGCGAGGTGCATAGAGAGAGGGGTAGTGAGAATGGACAAGAGGGGTGTGTGGGGTAGCGGTGGGGGGTGCATGGTGACAAAGCGGAAGCGCGTAAAGCTGAGTAACTGTGGGTAGCAGCTAGTGCTTGCGGTGGTGACGACTGTCACTAAAATAGAGTGGGTGTGACACAAAGTGGTGTTATGTGTGGTATGGGGTGGGGGGAGGACACGTGGATGGTTGGTAGAGGCGCGAGAGGCAGCCAGCCAGGTGTGAACACGTGTGGTAGGGTAGTCCGGTGAGGAGTGGATGTAACGTGGACTTGTATGTACAACGAGCCACAGTGTGGCAGTGGGCCGGTGAACGATGACGGCCACAGGGGATGAGTGATGGCACGGTGAGGGGTGAGGAGGCATGCAGATGTGGTGAGTTGACACAAAGGCTGCATCAGTTGGATTTGCGTTTTAGCGCCATGGAACCCCTCGGGATTTTTTCAGGCTTTTCCCGAGCCTTGCTTAAAGTGGAAATTTGCTGCGATGATCATTCTTTCATTTTCACCTCAATACAGCGGGACATTTAATCTATTGAGATTTTTTTTTTCCCTTTGGAAGGTTTTTGAAATTTCCTGACGCAATCTGTTAAGGCCCTCTTTCTTAGCCACATTGTCCTTACACAGATTTAGCAACCTAATGGGGAAGTGCGGACAACGACAGGTGGTTTAAACCCTGGAGCGGGAGGGCGTGAGGCGAAATTTTTTACAGGGCGGGAACTGAAAGGAGAAATGATTTTCATCGGGTTGGAATACATAGGAGAGACCAATGGTATCCTCTTCCTCTCTGTTTCCATCACACATATTAACTTTATTGATCGATCGGTCGCTTATTGATTGATTGATTGAATTGATTGATTGATTGATGGGGATTGGATTGATTGATTGATTGATTGATTGATTGATTGATTGATTTCGTACTTTCCATCTAGTAAAAATGTCAAAAAGCGCGCTGAAATGAGGGACTAACGAACGGACTCGAAGTCCCAGCGAGGTCAGCACCCATAAATGTATACTTACACTAAAACATGCATAAACAAAGACTAATAATTAACAACAGTTAATTCTATTATTGAACGATAAGGAGGACAAACTGTTTTTCATGTTTGAATTCAAGAAGTGTCAAAGTTAGCGATAAATTTGTTAAACAGGTAGTTAAATAGACGGTCTTTAAAGGTAGAGAGAGCCTTAGTTTCCCCATATCTAACCAAATATTGTTCCATAAGGGAACAATGCGATTGAAAATGAGTCACGAAATAAGGAAGTACTGACACGATTGGGTCGTAAAATAGAGTTGTGGCATTCCTAGTAGGACCAGTGATTAAAATTGGTATATTCATTAACATTCATATTGTAGTACTTATGCATGCACTTAATTATTTCTTTATCTTTCCTTAAGGTCCATTTAATGATGGAACCATTCTGTGTAATACTAAAACGCGCCCTCGCGTCGAGCACCCACTTCATCAAATACTGAAGTATCACTGCCGCGATATTTTAACCCCGAACGTCGTTGGCACTCAGTACTTCTTGATGATATGAAATTCGTAGATCAGCTGTTTGCGTTTGGAAATAAAGGAGCAGCGCGAATTCTTAGAATGGATATCAGATAGCCAATGGGCAGTCACAGATTTCAGAGGCGAAATAAAGGTACGTAGTTGGGTGTCTCGATATATACCTCCCTTGTTACCGAAAATGAACCTAAACGCCCCTGCCCTCCTGACCCCCTGCCCCCTGACCCCCCTGCCCCCTTGCCCCCCCCCCCCCCCCCCCCCGCTCCTCTCTCCTTTCTTCTCAGTTTGTGCGCTGTCGCCGCAATTTTGTCACCCTCTCTCTGGATTTTCTGGATGCGCCCTTGATTAAGCTTGACGGTACAGGCAAAAGTCTGGAAACAGCGTTCTCAACTCTTTGTAACTTGGAGATCTCATGATCTCAGTGTTCGGAAGTCCATTCAGTAGCCATTACAATAGTCTAGTAGCGGAGGTCCAAGCCGTGCCCATAACTATAGAGCAGGATCACATGCATGCATAGAAATAAAAAACCCATGCAACTCTTCTCTCATGGTAAAAATGTCAGCGGCATGAATCTTGGGCGCTTGCGCTCAACGCGGACGACATCGCGCAAACATGGCGGCGTTACTCGGGTTAATACCAAGTCTTGCAGTCTCGGTTTACAGCGTATAAATTTGATATTGGACAGCCATGCTATGGTCAATTGAGCCCTGTCAAAACAAGGCATCCGCTGACTAGCAACACGTCGCCATTTCGCGGGCACAGGTATAGAACTCATCGAGCCCTTGTTTTTTTTTTTTAAAGCTTACCGCTGACCAAGTGCTGGTTTTTCGATTGGATCGCAGGCTCATGTCTGCTTACTTAGTAGTGGTCTAGGGCGGGTTGTTTGCAAGCCGGTTAACGCTAACCCGGATGAAAAGTTGATATGAATTCTTCGTAAATACAAATGTTTTGCACTGCTTTTTGAGTCATGGGCAAGTCATGGGCTCTTGGTGTAGTCTGACATTATTCAAAATCAAAACAAAAGGCCACTCTATATACACAGAAAACCTTACTGCAAAGTCACAAACTCAATCCAAATTCTCGCTTATTGTGGAATAGCTTAATCAGTCTTTGAACAACCCAGCCCTGGGCTCGGCTAAATCTATATATTAAGGTTATGTCACTATAATAATCTAAAAACGTTTTCCAGGCGTCTGAAATCATGGAGATAAAAAAAAGCACTACTTCTTAACTTAGTAATATGCGCCGAAATTGCGAAGCAACTTCTTTGTTGTTGTATTGTTTCGACAGAGACGCGGACTTGATAACAAGAAGCTCCTCCCTTATTTCCCCTACCGAGACGATGGGGAACAAATCTTGGAAGTTATTGAGAACATGGTGAAGGAATACGTCGACTTGTAAGTATGATGACTTACCAGGAGCCCATCACTAGAAGCCAGCAACTACCCCATGCATGTTCCTGTTACAATGTTATCACAGACCGATCTATTTTTAGTTGAAATCATCTCGAGTTCAGATCCCCACAGGAACCTCAGTGACCAATTGCAATCACAAGCACGGACTAATGTCGACATGTCAAAAAGATGTCGACATGTTCGCGTGAGGCCGCTTTGTTTTATCCTTACCAAATAATGCCCATGTAGACTTGAACTGGTCTTTTTCACTGGATAAATATCTAAAAATAGACTAGTCTGTAAAATGCTCTTGCATTTGCTTATTATGGGAGTTGCAAGCTCTTAATGGGCTACTAGACTTACTCAAAGAGCTAGGCACTTCCGATCAACTGCAACAACAACAACAACAAGGTTTACTTGAACTGTAAATTACATTTAATTACAAATTAAACGGGAGATAAATTAAAAACTGCATACAGTTGCTGGTCACCTGAACTAACTTAAGAGCTAAAGTAGTTGGGTGACCACCATATATCAATTAAAAATAAATATAAGGTCGGAAATGAGGCATTTTACAGTTTTAAACTCTCATTAAGGAAAATAGACTACAGAACAAATAATTCTTATACGTGTATAGAATATAAAAAGTAAATGAAATAAATAACTAAGTAACAGAAACACCAAAACATAGCAATTACTAGTAAAACTTACTACAGGATAAGGACACCCACATCTAATAGAAATTACCCACAGCTGGAGTCAAACACTTCAGAGTTTGAAGAAACACATTCCCTGAGAGAAAAAAACATTAATTCCCTGAAGAAGTCAGGCCTTGCCTGACGAAATATTGGAAAATATATAACAGTTAACCCCAACCACACGGTCAGATTTTCTGAGACCAGTTACTTCTGAGTTGCTGTTTATGTTGAAGAAATCTTTACCTGCAAAAGGCTGACCTTAAACAAATAACTAATGGACATAACCAGGGTTTGGAAATGCTTCAGATGCTTATGTATCATTGTTAAACAACCTTTTGCCGGTCGAATCCTTTCTTTAAAACATTGCTGAACCTTGGTATTTTGTTGTAACTCATGACAATTTTGTATATATGGCTTAACTTTTGCCACTGAAAATCCCTCTGAAATCTGCCAGTCAATGTATTGTTTCGATTTTTATTTTTATCTAAAGGTACTATCACACAAATAAAGACGTGGAGACTGACTATGAACTTCAGGACTACCTTAATGAACTCTCTGCCAAAGGACAGCTAAGCTATGGAGGCCGCTATGGAAGCCTCTATGGAAAGGTAACTATATAATAATTTATATTTCCTGACTTTTTCTTGAGTCCAAGTTTGTATCCTGGACCTATCCTAATCACTTAATTTTCGAATAACAGCGACATAGATAATTCAATTTTATGTATAGACTTCTCCCTCCCTAAGATAACCATTAATGTATTAAACTGTCGGTGAAAGACAGAATTATTTCACATCGCTAGTGGATACGTGCCTGCATAATCCAGCTCGCCATCTGCGTTTCATATTCCCTTTGCATAGTTCGGTGCCTGCATGTAGGAGAATGTTTGACCAGCAGTTGCAATCACTTCAAATCAAGTTTCTACATCAGCAAATGTGGCAAAGTTCATCGGCATGCCGTCGTCCATGCACAGCATGGCCACCAAATATAATCTCTCGGGGCCATTTAAAATTTTGAACAGTGTTGTGTTTATAGTACCAACAACTTACAGGTCTTGAATAATGCTGCCCGTGGCCGCAGGCCAAGGGCAGCATTTGCGAGCCAGAGGTCACAGTTTTTCCCTATACGGACCGACCCTAAGCCCGCCAATAGCATCTTTAACTTTTTCTCGATCCTTGCCGTAAACTGGCTTCCAATTGGGTTTGCCATTGATTACGGGCCGTCTCAAAACCTTTCCCAAACAGTCTAACGAGCGAACGATCGAGTAAATCAAATACTATACGAAAAAAGATGTATTAAAGAACAGATTTATTTCGAACTACTTTATGTTAGTGCATTTAATTCCCCAGTTAAGGTCTCTAAAAGTGTTTTCCCGGTGTGAAATTTCGCGCAAAGTTTGAAGTTTTTGCCGATCATTGCGAATTACTCGACTGAATTAGACTTTTGTGCCGCAAATTGAGGTTGAGTAGCGGACAACGAGGAAATTCGTCAAGTGTCTATACTCCACAGCAAGTCTCTCAAATACCGCAACGATTAGAGAGAACTCAACTGAATTTGACTTAGTTTTTACTTAAAATTGGAGAGAGGGACACAGGATTACGAGCCATTACAACGCCGAGCAACAAACAGCAACAAACAGTCACAACTTCAAAAAATTTAAGTTAATTTACTTACGGTAATTTTCTTTGCCATCTAAAGAAGAATAGAGATAATTAAACTTGCATTGATTCTATGATAGTGTAAACACTGTAAACAGGGCAAAAGATCGACGATAACCGCTAATTCATCCACAAAAATAGATCAACTGAATGGATTCCGCCCGCTGTAGCGGTCCGTATGAGAAAATTCCACCCGCTGGCCAGGAACCAATCAGATTACAGGATTTGTTGAATTCCGCTTGCTCACGAGCTGAAAAAAAAATAGCCCTATTTGATAGATATTTGCTACATGTGTTATTAAATCAGGTAGAATTAGCCTTTAAAATGCATATTCTAAGTCACGCACACCTGTATCCATGTACTAATTCGACCCTACGTGAATAGTATATGAAAAATAATTAAAACTTCCCACGTACAGAGTTTTTCGTTCCTAAGTACAATGGAAAGAATCAGAAAAGGTAGTGATCTGCTGAAAAAAGTTGGGGTCACCGAGCATTCAACAAAAAAATTCACACACCAAGTTAACGCAAAGGCCATCATCTCTGTATTTTGTTGAGTTTCGACTCGGTGCGCCTGCTTGAAATACATGAAGTGGCACGAGCGTGCCTATTGAATAGCGTCCGCACTAGAGATGCGCAGTAGCTATGGGCGCGACCGTCCTTAAAGGAAAATCCCCATCCGAAAGCTAAAGAAACGAGGAATCATCATTGACTTTGGCTCTGATTAGTTTACAGCTTGAAGTGAAATGTCCATCGACGTAGCTTAAAAACATTGTACTTTGCAGGAAAAACTGCCCTGTCTAGCGTTCGGAACGCCAAATTGTGCTAAGTGGTTCTGCGCAGTTGTGCGTTTTCACTCATTGCCAGAAATCTGGGACAAGATGGCAGCCAAGCATGCGCAATACTGTCAAAATGGCGGTAAATTCGTGTATGGAAAAATATGAAGAAAGGAAAAATTTTGCAAACATAGCAGTTATGAGCTCATGGGTCTTCAGTGCGCGACTCGAATTATGATAAGTGCATTACGAGCTACGCATTTCACAGAAAAAACTCCGAATACAATAAGATTTACTTCCCGAGAAGATGTCTTCAATCGTTCTATTCACGATTTCCGCATACATTCCCTTAAAATCCTGATTCTGGGCTGAACCAGTCAACGAACCAGTCAACGAATTCAACTTGCGCGACTCGATATAGACTCATCGATGTTTTATGTATTCAGATCCACTGGAAAAAAAACTATGAATATTGGTCTGCAAAGTACTTCCAACGTCACTCTAAAATCTCTCATTTTCTCATCTCTGTACGCCATGTTCAAGTGCTGTAGTTCGGTCAAAGAAGGGAAAGAAAATCTCTACTGAAACTTCTCTCCAGTCGCCATTTTAATTGTTGTTAAAAAGCTTGTTGGGATAGAAATTGGGTTCCAGACCCCCCGATCAATAATACAGGCTTGGTTTTATCGTAAATTCAAAAGGAAAAAACGAAGTCTGAAAAACGAAATGTCTGAAATTCTTTCTGCTTGGATAAAACAGAAACATAAAATCCCATAAATTTAACTTGCGATCTTCTCTTTTTCCTATTTTCGACATGCAATATATCAACAGTGCTCAACCTGTTAAGCACATCGTAAGAACACGCTCCCTTTCGGACAGAGCGATAAGCGCCGCCATATTGAATTTTATTGTTCTAGAGTGTAACACGATATACCGCTGACAATTGTTAACGGGCTCGCAATGTCCGCGATTTTTGGCAATGTTGTGCATGGTTGCGTTTTTGACTGACATAAGACTTGTTTTTCGCTTGTCACTTAGCAACCAGCCAACCCATTTTGACGGTAGTCAATTTCAGGGAGACGTAAAATGCAACTTTCTTCCTTTTTTTTTTTTCATAACTGGGCTATTCTTCCTTTCTCGAGAATTGATATTATTATGATTAATTGGTAATAAGACTTTGTGCCGTCCAAATCGGTCTGTAACCATGCTCGTGATGAACAAATCGGACTCCCGCTGCGCGGTTGTCCGATTTTGTCACTCCTATGATTACAGACTGAATTGGACTCTACTCAGTCCATTACCATTACTAAAACCGTACCAAAAATGGTTTTTATGTTACCATTTGCCATGTAGTTTAAAGATCTTTTTAAATATGTTTGGTGTTCTCTCTGTGAAGGCGAATTCCAAGGACATCTGTGAAGGAATATCCTTTCCCATATTTTAACAGAAAACTGCTGATGCAGCATTTTTGTTGAGATTCAAGGCTGATTATCTCGCAAAAAATGCGTGGCTACCCCCATTTTTCTTTGTGGATTTCTAAAGCCCTTTCAAAGATCTACGTTTTCCACATGGTCCTAACCTGGCACAAAACCTTTATATTTAGTAGGCACCTAAATTTACCGATGATTTTTCACGCGAGATTCTTTTTTCCTTGCAACGGATGGGTTTCAGGTTTTGTGTCAATCTTGTCTCCATCACTCAATTGTTTGTAAGGTGGCTAATTACATTGCCAAAATTTAGATAAAATTTTTTGTCTAGGGCCAAACAATTGAATTCATCAATTTTCCCTTTGACAGATTAAAGGTCTACCTGCCAGTATTGGCACCAAACAAGAGCTCTGTGATATTGTGACTCGCATCATCTCACAATTGACCATTCAACACGCCGCCGTCAACTACCCTTTATCTGACTATGGTTTGTACATCCCCAACCTGCCAACCAAACTGTACAACGACACCAGGGTCAAAGAAGGCAGTTTCAATTATTCACGACTGCCAAACGGAAAAACGTCTGCCGTAAGTATGAATTTATTTAGAACTGTAGCAGAGCGCTGGAGTAATGTCCAGGATTGAACGGAGCTACGAAAACTGCGAAATTTACGATAATTCGCAAGACCATTGACAAACTCAACAAAATTTATTTAAAAGGTTGCAGGGAAGCCCTGTCCAAAGTTAAAAGAATTGCGAAAATTACGAAATTTACGAAAACTGCGAAATTTACGATAATTCGCCATACCACTTACAAAATCAAAGAAATATATTCAAAGGGTTGCAGGGAAGGTCCATCGAAAGTTACGAAAATTGCGAAAATTACGAAATTTACAAAAAACTGCGATATTTACGATAATTGACCACACCACTTACAAAATCAAAAGAAATATATTTAAAGGGTTGCAGGGAAGGCCCCTCGAAAGTTACAAAAATTACGAAATTTACAAAAACTGTAAAATTTACGATAATTCACCATACCACTTACAAAATCAAAGAAATATATTCAAAGGGTTGCAGTAAGACCCATCGAAAGTTACAAAAATTGCAAAAAATTACGAAATTTACGAAAACTGCGAAATTTACGAAAACTCGCCATACCACTCGACAAAATTTATTCAAAGGGTTTTTAGGGAAGGCCCGTCCAAAGTTACGAAAATTTCTAAAATTACGAAATTTATGAAATGTGCAAAATTTGCTGAAATTGGCAAGACCATAGACAAAATCAACGAAATTTAAGGAAACTGCGATATTTATGAGAATTCGCTAGCCCATAAAATGAAATCAAGGGAAATTATTCAAAGGGTCAGATGAAAGTCCTTGATAAAAATAACCTAAACTGTGATATTAACGTGTAGAGCAATTCGCAAAAGCATGTATTGTATCTAATGTATCTTTTGATAGGCCTAAATAGTAAAGGTAACATGAACAAAAAACATTAAAGTGAAGTACATTTCACCCTCAACCCACATCAAACTAGCATTCCATTCAAATTATTCGCTTTATCCCTAGTGGAATAAGCAAGGTCAATTATACTAAAAGTAAGAACATTTCATGATTATTGACTGTTTGCAACAGTGGAAAATCCTTTAATAGGGACATGGACGTTCGGAGAACTCTTTTGTATGTGGAAATAAGATGCGTTTTTCAGTTCTCATGGGTTACAACGTGCAAAAAAGGATATCCCACGGAAGCTTTCTGCAAATTTGCAAAGTATTTCCGACACGAACTTTAGTATTTGCTATTTAACTCACAGGTCCACGCAAAACAGCCGGAGGGTAGCCACTTAATATAGTGAAGTGATATACTGAAGTGAAAGTTCCATAGCCTTTAATGAAGGTTGCCAATAAAGAATGCGGAATACAGATAGGTATGATGATGTTTCTGCAACTCCAAATATGGAGGGTGTAAACACGAAGGAAACTGAAATTGAAATTAAAGGCAACGAAGTGGAAATAAATTGACAAAGCAATTACTTACAAGCAATCTGATGGTCCCTTGCAGAAACACTTCATAGGTAGGCCGATATACACAATCATTAGACACAAAATTAAGAAAAAAACGGAAGCAACACTAAGGGAATAAGTAACCCATGGCGTCCGAAGGTCATACCGCTGACCTTTCCGTATCAACAGTCATTCCTTCATGTAAGAGTGGCGAATATCGTTTAAAACGGTAGGTTAACGTTATACAATTAATTTCACTTTGATTCAGCTTTCGTGACCTTCCCAGAAGCTCTCTTTTAGATTAGAGTAGTTTTATGAGAATTTTTCTACGTTGCGACCAGTTTGTAGAATGGTGGGATATTTTTCTTCCACCAAAGAATTATGGCGTACGCTAAAATTAAACATCGCTGAAAGCCTTTTTGAATACGACGCTTTATATTGATGTATGCTTCGAATGTTCGACTGATTCTTGGGTCCCTTGATACAAGCCAACCGAATTTCACCCTTTGAGTACGGAAAGGTAAATGAGTAACCCGCGATAGGTTGCGTCTGCGACGCAGTTGGAAAATACTTGTCCAAAGTATGCTTCCGACACTTATTTTTTTCTGCATAGAACAAACGCTTTGAGAATGAACCCATTACAGTGTGTTGTCCATTCTTGTGTTTCATTAATCTCACATCGGTCGTGACTTTTCCCGACACTGGCTTTAACTAAGGTTGGAGGAGTTTTACAACAATTTAAGAAGCCACGTGTTTTGCAGAATGGTGGAATATTTCCCTTCGGGCTTTATAATCCCAAAGAGGTGCGTGGGCTAAAATATGGCTGATAGCGTTTTAGAATACGAAGCTTAATTGTTGAAATAGAGCTTCGCTACATGGTTTCTAAAAGGTGTGATCAGAGGAATGGAATATTCTCCTCCGCGTATTATCTTTCTATAGACACGCACGCTTAGTGGAAGGTGGAATAGACACTCAGGCAACAAGAAGCGCTTATCTCGTGTTTTGTTTTGCTTGCGTTATGTTAATTTCATATCATTCCGCTCACTTTCTCCTTAACCCGTTTTTAATACGATACTCGTTCAACAGCAAACGCCTTAGAAACGAGAGAAACAGGCAGCTTGTTATCTTGTTTTGTGTGTTACATGTATGCGATAGTGGCTTATTTTCCATCCCGCTTTATCGTTCTAGAGAGAACATAAACATGCTTGTCGTCTTTGGCGGTCTTTTTATGGCGATGTTAACTGCAAAAAATCGCAAATTTTGTAAAAATCCGCAGGTCGGCACTAATAGGTGGAATTTGCATTACAAGAAGTGCAAAAAAACACAAATTTTACAATGGCTTATTGAAAACTCGTTGAAGGTAGCGAAAAATCGTAAATTTTGTAAATTTTGTAAAATCCGCAAGCCCGTGCTTGCTGGTCGATGAGCATAAATTGTAAATTTCGGCACAACGTACCGAGAAATCGCCGAGGCAGCGGATTTTTCTATAACTTGTAGAGTTTAACGAAAAAGCGGAAAATTTGTTAAATTTGAAACTCAAACGAAATATCGTAAAATCTGCAAAATTGGTAACTGCGTTCAATCCTGGACATAAGTCGAGTGCTGGATCTACCATGAATATTACATGTCATGAGTGTTTGGTATGATTTTAACAAGCCACAGGAGATATTTGCCTGATGGAAACTTAAATAAAGCTCCAGTTTTCTTGTCAAGTACTCCAGTAGTGCAGTTAAATAATCATTGCCTACGGATAGTCAAGATAGAACAAATAGCAGCTTGAAAAAACGTGGGCCGCTGTTTCAGCACTCCTGAGTGATACGAACCCTTATAAATCGAATATGCGTTGATCTTTTCTCTTTTAATGTCTTTTTTTCGGACATCCAAGAACAGGTTTTGTAAAAAAAATGTTTTAGTTTTGTGAAAAAATTGTCTTCGTTTTGAATTAACCCGAATTTTTCCCAAAAGACCGCAAATTAACAGTGACGTAGCCCGTCTATTAAGGTGTTTAAACGTATTATCTGAATCTGATTTAAGTGATGATTTTGAAACATGGGCAACATCTTTGATTTTTAAAAACACGTTTCAATCATTTTAATGATAATATACAGCTACAAGCGAAAGCTTACCTTGACGGAATATAATTTGTACAAATTGGCGTTATACCATTGATATGGGAAAATTCGATGTCAGAAAAAAAAATTCAAATTCTGAGGGACAAAATGAACAACAAGGACAAAATTAATTAATTACAGCAACCCGAGAAAGCAATTAACTAATAAGGTTTATAAGTTTTGAACAGATTTTTATCATTATCATATCATTATTTGTAGTTGACGCATTGCTAACTTCAACAGTATTTCTATTCATGAAAGCAACTTTTGTGTTTTAAACAACGATGATGATGATCAGCAGTTGTGTCACCAAAGCAGTGTCGAAAATTCGACACACTTAAAATCTTTCAATTAATAGGAACTATTCTAACTTGGTTCAGTTAGGAATGATTGACTGATTGAGTCGTGATTCGTTACCATACTTTCTTATTTTGATTTGCAGATCCAAGCAAGTTTCAGTAACACCCTGGCCTTGTACCGTTTTGACACCCTATTTGACTACGGAAACGACCTTAAGGACATCAACGCTGCTGAACTTCTCAACCGTTACTTCAGTAACCTTACGACAATTGTGCAGCCTGAAATGCAGAAGAAGAACCAGGAACGAAAGAAAGACGGTTATCTGACCTATCCGTATTTCATCCCAAGGTGGCTGCCAAATGGCGTTCAGACCTAGCTCGTCAATTGTCGGTTACGAGGGATCTTGGTATACGTTGTGAGTCGAGAGCAAGTGGCGTGAAATAAGAAGAATTAGCGTAGGGTCGCATGTTAACGTTCTTAGATGATAGTTTAAGATTTTGGGTTGAACACTCCACAAGCTAAGATACGAGTAACAAGTCTTGTTGCACTGATAGTTTAGGAACTGTTTGTACCTCGCACGAAAATAAACATTGTTGGTGGGTGTACCACCATTTGCTTGAGCTTAAAATCTGGTCATTAGTATTACTTCTAACGAAACAACTTCCATTATTTTACTGCGATGTTTGTAGCGCCCCACAATTTGTCAGTATTGATGCCGGCATTAAGTTCCATCATGGTTCCTTGAATTTCCACTAGAACTGAAGGTTATCAAACCGTACTACATAAACTAATGGTTATCTTCAAACTGACCTTGTAAAGTTTATGCGCCTAGAATCAGACTCTGGTCCAAAAACCACAAAGAAACAGACCGACAAAAAATCTGGCCTGAAACTGTTAGTCGTACAAACGAGCGCACCTCTAGCCACAAAGGGGAACAAATTGTCTTATGGTGTCCATCCTTTCATAGAGAAGAGATCTAAATGATAAATCGGTCGAACCAGAATAGGCTTAGGCGGTACTCGAAAATATCGGAACTTAGTAAGCTATTCCTGAAAAAATGTAAGGAACTCTTGGTAACACTTCTAAACGGAAGATAATGCTTTCTTTAACCTTTATTGACCATGCACACAGACACACCGACGCTCACACATACGTGCCTGACAATCGGCCGGCCAATTTGGTGGGCATAGGCTAACAAAGTCCGCTTTAGAGGACAAACAATTTTCTATTTTGAAGAAATCCAGATCGAAGTTTGATTGTCTAGCTTTTGAAATGCTATTCATTAAGTAATTGAGCCCTGTGTTAAATACAGAGAAAGAACCAATTCGTGACAATTTTTTTACTTGACTCCTTGCGTGCAAACATTTTACATTATATAGCTGTACGATTTCCTAAAACATGCCAGCATTTTTAAACTCCTCCATTCATGTAACTGGCGTTTTTGTTTTTTGTTTTTTTGTTTTTTTTTTGTTTTTTTTTTTTGGGGGGGGGGGGGGGGGCGGGCAGGGGAGGTGGGGTTGCTTTCCTAATGGCAGCAGCTTGTAGAGGGCACCTAGCTAGCATGAAATGCAGAGAACGTATATACAAACTGCGGTTACAAACTGCGGTTACAAACACGACAAAACAACACATGTTGTAAAAAAAAACTTTGATTAATGACTTGACTTTTCGTATATCTCAACATACATCCTCAGAAGTGAGAAAAAGAAAGACTGGAATCTTCATTAAGACAATTGTGAAAAATAGGCAGTCTTTGACTACCGTGCCTAGTGATATGAAAACTAGTATCATCTGTAAGGACTACATGCACTACCAACAACAAGAAGAAAACTTTATTGTAAACTAAGTATCAACTGAACAATTTATAAATCATGGTCCTTTCTCATCGTAGAGGACAGTGTTGATTGTGCGGAGATTTTGAATAATTTATCGGCTTATCAGATAAGCTTGTTTCTGTTTTTCAATTTTTTGAGTCCTTTTCGTAGCCCGCCGAGATCATTTTTTCGTCTAAATCACTTAAGACTAGTTTCGAAAAAGATGTTCCCATTCAACTTTCAGCTTCTAGATGATAATTCTGGATTTTGTTGACCAAAGACGTCAGGTTGTGTAATATTCAAAGTTTTTCGGTTGCTCGTCAAGTGATTGGACAGATAGGTAACAAAAATTCTAATTAGTGGCGGTTTTTGCTCGAGTTTTGCTGAAAATTTTAACACGATGAAGCTGGACATATTAAAAGAATCGATTTTACTTTTGCCGGACGCTTTGGAGCTATTTAACGGAGAAGTTATATATCGCTCCCGGGGGGGGTACTTGACCCATGTTTGGGTATAGGGGTGCCGCCGAGGGTTTGAAATCCTGACCCTGTTTAGGACAAAAATACGCTAAAAACCCTACCCTGTGTAGGACAGCAACCTCCATTTTAAGACCCTGTTTAGGACAAGCGACAAAATGTACACTCGCTGGTTTTACAGGAATTTACACTGTTTAATAAGTCATTCAAATCGGAGAAATCATGCTCGATGCGTCTAAAACCAAGTTGTTGCGTCTCTACACTTAAACTAAACAAAAAGCCGTCAAGCATTAAGCTCTAAATTAGTTAGCGTAAAAAAATGTCGTCATTGCATCCATAGAAAGGTGATTTTTTAATAGCAAATCAAATAGGAATGATTTCTTCGATGTATAATGAATAAGTGGAACTTATTTTTAAGGTTAATTTTATTTTGATTAAAGCACTAATAGACCTTTCACAGAGAAAAAATATCCCTAGACAATATATATACCAGCGGGATCCCTCATGTCTGCGCGACACAGTGACATCTTTCTTTCATCGCGTTATCCAAGACAAAGAAACTAGACCTACCATATGTCGGTTTACTCAGTTGATATTGCGCAAATCAGGAAAAAAAATGCGTCGTTTTTCTGCCGCTCGATCGCATGCTCTTTCAACTTCTCGCAGGCTCCAGGTCGCAGGCTAAGAAAAGAAAGGAGACTGCTCGCAGTCTGAGTTAAAGTCTCTCGGCTCGTAATACCATACCCAGTTTAGGACAGGTTCTAACCTGTTTAGGACAGAGGCAAGTCGGATATTTTTGTTTACTCAGAAGCAAAAACTATTGTAGTCGAAAAAGGTCATTTCAACGACCTTTCAAACGAATATAAATTTAAATATTTGCCGAAATGAGTTTGTGGTTAAAAAAAGGTTTTTTGACCAGCGCTGCGGTTGGAACTTTTTCCCACGAAAATCCCCTGTTGCAGTTGAGTTAAACCAAGTTAAACCTTAATAAACATGGGAAACTTACCAACGTCGTTGAACAAACGCGCGAGCACACGGAGCGATCGTAGCAAAGAGTTGCCATCTACGTCATGTCTTCTCGGGATACGAAAATCAAACGAACATTGCTCGACAGTGGTCTCGAGTTGTTGGCGAAAGAACACGAGAAAAACCCGAGTTACGGACACACACGTGTGCACGATAACATGGTGCCTTGAGCTCTACGAGCACTAGTCACAAAAACCCGAGTTACGGACACAAACGTATACACGATAACATGGTGCTTTAAGCACTATGAACACTAGGCCTCTAGGTGTACTAGGCACAAAAAGTGAAGGGGAGGACACTTCATGACTTATTACACGAACCGCAAGTGTTACGGACGCACACGTATGCACGATAACATGGTGCCTTGAGCTCTACGAGCACTAGGCACAAAAACTGATAATATACAGACCTATCTAAAGTCTGCTGCGAATTATATAAAAGGCTAGTAAAGAAAAAGGTTCTCGCTACCCACATTTTCGTTTAAAGACTGTTTTAAATCCTTAATCATTAATGACTCTTTAATTCTACAATGAATATCCGAACGCCCGGTTGCTAAAACTTTAAAATAGTCCCATTTAATATATAAATTTCGCCAAGCCCAAAAGCGGAACTTCTGGTTACAGAAATTAACCGTAAAGGAAAAAAAAAGGTTGTTTATCTTCGATCAGAAACTTACAATATGATCAATTACGAGCATGTAACTTGTGCCAAAATGTGCTCCCTCTTTCTTTCTCAGAGTAATTACCTGACTTGAGCCTGCGATCCAAAGAAAAACAAGTACCTGGTCCGCTGTCAACTTAAAAGAAACCCAACCTAAATGAGCTCTAACCCTGAGCACATGTTTTGGTCACGTGATACTGGTCAGTGGATACATTGTTTTAACAGCGGTCAATAAACCATAACATCGATGAGCAATATCAAAGATGTGCCCATGTCAATGATGTTATCTTATTAACTTTCAAGGTATTGGGCTTGGTGCATGGAAAGTCACGCACAGGAGCTCTGCTATAATGAGATTCATTCCCTACTACTCAGGAACTGTTACTGTATAAATTTTAATTATTATTATTATTATTATTATTATTATTATTATTATTATTATTATTATTATTATTATTATTATTATTATTATTATTATTATTATTATTACAAGTGAAACCGGTATAACAATATATAATTATAAATCCCACAGAAAATGGTAAATGAGAAAAGGTTAAAAAAAATAGATTAGTGTGTATAAATTTAAGGCCTGAATATTTTTCCAAATATTTTTGTCATGAATTCCAGATTGGATTTATAACCTTCATGCAATAAAGTATTAGTATACACATGTAACCCTACTGGGTTCTGGGATTTTCATATCACATAAATAGCTATAAACTTTAGATAACTTGTCTTCTGTGGGAATCAATGTTGTGACAATTTTATATTTGAGTTCATCATTGACTAAGAGGAATGCCATTGCAAAGTCTTTACGTCACCTGCAAATATAAAAAAAAGAGTAAGCAAAAAGTATTTATTTTGCTGAAACTGCTATTTTTCTAACATGTAGACTGTAAATGGCCTTCTCAGTGTGTGAAAAAAAAAACTAACTGTTTTCATGTTGGCCTCTAGAGTGGATCCAATCCTTTGCCATTTGCTAGATACCCAAATATCATTTATTTGTTGATGTTTCCAAAGAAAATATGGGACTTTGGGTTAGCATATAATAGTGTCACCTTGCCCAGTTTATACCTGGGACAGGCAAGGTGGTTATTAAATTTTTTTGACTCTGTAGTTAAAGCTAATTATTTTTTTTTTTAATTCTGTTCATCTCAAAATGAAAGGTTACCGGCAGAAATGTATGTTTGGTTTTCTTGTAAAGCAATAAAGTTGTCAACTAAAACTAAGCTGGAGTTTTTTTAATCAAATTCACAGCTACTACTTGGCTACTTCCCCCCCCCCCCCCCCCAAGGGGGTACTCCCCTATGAAAATGTCGGGGGTGCTTGTTGAAAAGGTACCAAAAACTTATTTTGTGGGCGTGGCCTGGACTTTATTTACACCCCTAAGAGATACCATTTCTGTTAGTAATAACAGAATAATTTTCAGTGGCATTACTATTTTTAAGTAAAAATTCAGAAATAAATGTTACTTGCTTAAGAAATATAACTACGATTTCAGTCATTTTTTTTCAAGGCGATGAGCTTTGAGACCCCTAAAGGTACTGCAGCGGTCATTTTAGGTTTTAAAACCCCAAGCAGTACCAATTCACAAATTTCACCCCCTGAATGGTACGATGAGCACCCCCGTTACTTTTAAAGGAGATTACCCGCCCCGGGGGCTACTTCCCACATCAGTGAAGAATCCTTTTTGACAAAGAAATAAAATTCTACAGCCCTCAAGTCCTCATTAGGTACACATCCACTCTCTACAGGCAGTTCCCTGGTGAAAAACCTCACAGGATCTTTTAAGATCTTTAAAGATCCTCAAGGATCTTCAAAGATCTTCAAAAACTAGGTTCTTTCAAGGTTCTTTAAAGGATCCTGCAGAGATCCTCAAAGATCTTTGACAAATTTCAAAGATTTTGCAGTTTTAAGATCCTGCAAAGATCTTCAGAAGGATCCTTTAAGATCCACAAGGATTTGACAAAGATCTTAATAGAATCTTATTTTCTACTTCTCGCAAGATCTTGAACAGATCTTTGCAAGGATCCTCAAAGATCTACAAATATTAAATGAGAATCTTATAAAGATCTTTAGGAAGATCTAGTAAAGATCTTTGTATGGATCCTTGAAGATCCTTTTAAGATTGCTCAAAGATCTTGCTAGGATCTTCTTCTTGTTGTGTGTAAGATCTTGAAAAGATCCTTGCAAGGATCCTCAAAGATCTGCAATGTTTTCATGAGGATCTTACAAAGATGTTTAGTAAGATCTAGTAAAGATCTTTGTATGGATCCTTGAAGATCCTTTTAAGATTCTTCGAAGATCTTGCTAGGATATCTTTGTTAATGTGTGTAAGATTATGAAAAGTTCTTTGCAAGGATCCTCAAAGATCTAAAAGATTTTATGAGGATCTTACAATGATCGTTTATAAGATCTAGTAAGATCCTTGTATGGATCTTCAAAGATTTTGCTGGGCTCTTTTTGTTGTAGTGTGTTAAAGATATCGTATAGATCTTTGACCACCTTTGTATGGATCCTCAAAGATTCTTTTAAGATTCCCCAAGAATAAAAGAAGACCCACAAGGACAACTTAAGAATCATGCAAGGATCTTTAGAATGATATGTTTAAGATTTTGAAAAGATCTTTGTACAGAGATCCTTTGAGATTTAAGATAAATTTATACCAACAAATTCTCCAAGCTGATTTCCTGTCTTTAAGTTGTTTCCTATCTTCACCCAACAGCAGATCTTATGGCTTATATGTTGCGAAGTGAGTGTCCAGCATTGATTTTCCTTTACTTGCCTCACAATTGTTGTACTCTGCTAGCCTCAAATTAAGGCTAAATTCACTTCGGAAAGGTAAAAAAGAATAATTCTTTTTACCTTTCGAAGTGAATTATTGTAGTGTTGTGATAACTGTCCTTACGAAAAAAAACCCTATTTTATTCCTATTTTATGGCTATTTTAATGCTATCACATCCATTTTTTTCATATTTTATCCTTGCAAATCTCTATTATATTGCTAGTTTACTAGATGAAGAAAATAGGGCTTCTATTTTATTTGTGTTTTACATTTATTTTAAACCTATTTTTAAGCATGATAGAACAAAGTGGGGCGTTTTATTTATATTTTCCCATAGAATCCTGCAAAATAGACTGTTTTATCACTATTTTTCTTTGGGTGGCAATGGCGATGACTTGCTCCTTTTTCAAAATAGACATAAAATAGGCTATGAAAATTTTATTTTATTTGAGTCAACTTTGACTAATGACAAAATAGCTTTAAAATATACTATTTTATTCCTGTTTATGGATGTTGCTTTGACCCCTGTCTTTTTCATTGCAAAAATCTGCATGAAGTAGTCTATTTTAATCCTATTTTATCCCAGGCAGCCGCAAACAGTATTTAGAAATGGCAAAGTACACATGTATTTGTGATAAAACATCACTATATTTTATTTTGTATTATTCGTCAATTCAAGGTTCACTTAATTGTTACGGTGCAAATCATGCTTTTTAGGCTGTAAGAACTTCAACAATGAATCTATAGGTTCTACAATTCATCACAAATTTATCAAACAACAGTACATGGGGTTTAATTATCGAAATCTGGCATTTGAGAAGCTTGAATCAACTATTCATGTTGACATTCAGTTTTCCTTTAGAAACGTGCATTACAAAACGGTTAGTGTACCTTTAGGAACATACAGGTTGAATGAGAAAGAGATGACAATCACTTGCCACATGAGACTTCTTCATGAACAGTACCATGCATTCCATGCTTCTCACTAGTAGATAGTTTAACTTCGGTAAGAGTAATTCCTTGGAATAGTTATATTCTTCTTTAAATGATGTCAGAACACTTTTCAGCCTGTGTCAGGCCTTTAAATTCAGTAAAAAAAGCCGAGTTTTTGGTGGACTGCATGAACCGCCATCTTGGATTTGAATGTTGATAAGACCCTGGGGACGAGTTTGCTATAACCCATGATGCAATGTTCTGTTTCAACGGTCACTGAACAAAGTTTGAGGGACAGTTTGAAGATGTTTGAAAGCCACAAAATCTGGATGTGCTGGCTTTACAAGAGATTGGAAGTATGAAGAATCATAAGGCTTCTAAACTGAGACTTTAAATGGTGCGTTTGATGATCTGTACTCCAATGATATTCAGTGTATCACTAATAAACTCGATCTTGGCCGTTTTGGATCTACGTACCTTATATAAATTGTCTCTCTTGGGTCTTTCTTCTTGTCTATTTCAGCTTTTCTCTGTTGCAATCGTAACTTAAACCAAAAACAGTGTAAAGCATGCCATAGAAGTCGATCTGAACACGTCTTTCTGTTATGAGCAGTTGCCATCAGGGTTGAAACAGAACACAAACTCATGATCGATATGATTTTAATCACATGTTGTGTGCCTATCTTTTCTAGTTATTGAAGCCGCTTGAAGTACACGGAACTACATGGTTAAAAAGCTAAGTGGAAAACAATTCACAAACATGAGCGATGACACTCTTGGTATATATTTCAATTATATATAAATCTGTTGGACTGCATAGAGAAATGCCCTGTAGTAGTCTGGACTTTCGTGCGAAACTTTGAACAAAGATGTCATTATAAGCTTAAATCTGTATGACACAAAGAAACCCTTCGATTTTCGCAAATAAAATAAATCATGAACAGAAACAAGATGTTCCAGCTGTTATTTAATCTAGTGTGGGCTCTTCCCTTGGATACTGGGCAAAAAATCTTCTGATTTTCATCAAGTGTAAATATGCATGGAAGGTTAATGTTGGCGAGTCATTGTATTTTGGT
>JAHPZR010024340.1:0-12500 GCA_019787425.1 Platygyra sinensis | reverse complement strand
GGTTAGTAATTGTTAAGCTTGTATCACCATTAAATGTCGCACCGAACGTTTCTATTGACGAGTTGTGCTTGGCTTGAACGCAGATTGAATGCATGCTGATGTCTGACAGCTCAGCCCGTTACGTAAGACGTATGAATTAAGAATTCACATTCAGGGAAAAATATTTTTAACTCCATGGTTTGGGACACATTTTCGCAAACTGAAAGACAGTAATCATAGCGTATTGTAATCTTGCAGATCCGCACACAATTCTTCGTAGAAGCTCAAGTTTATTTGTACCAGGAAATAACGATGTTTACTTTATTTGTTTGGGCAATTGTTTACAAATTTAGACATACTTTGCGCTCAGTTCAGTTCACGTGTGTTGAAGTTTTTATCCTTTTCTAACGCATCGCTTTCTTCGTATCAAGTTTCGACCCAACAAAATTGATTCCGCTACGTAAAACTTGCCTTGATTTGTTGATTACGAAACAACGTATTACCGGCTTGCATAAAATTATCTGTAAACCTCTTGGAAGACAAGTCGTGCGAATATTTCGGTCGTCTTTTGTTTTGCATCGATTGTTTGAAAAGACAAATTTCATCGATTTATCTCACATCTTGTTCTTTTTCGTGGTTGTGAGATCGGTGGCACAAGGCCAAGAAAATTAACTTCAGTTTTCGGTGATACAAATCGAAGGCAAGTACCAAACTGTTGCACAATTTTAACTTGCTGTAATGTTGTTTTTACAGATGACGGAAACGCACGTGCATAGCTAGCCATTGACCTGCTCACTAAACCTTTTCGTTCCCGTGACCATCGTGGTTTGCTTAAGCTCCCTAATTGCCCCCGCAGGGTTTTTTGGCCCCAGCGGGCCAAAAACCCGAGGAGGCACCTTAGGACTCCCCGCGTAATAGAGAGAGAAGAAGAGAGAATGTAGGTATTTCCGGTATATAGCCGCAAAAAATCTCGATTTGATCGCTTGCACGCCCGCAAGGTATCGACGTTTTTCCTGCAAACGCTCATGGGAGGCCAGCAAAGGGACACGGGCGCGAGGACTTGCGGGATCGGCGTCTTTGCCACGAGCTTTGTCCTTGGTTTAGATCTCGAGTTCAAGCGTCCCTGAAAAGCGTTTGTATTTGCCAGCCTCCATTACTATTTTGAACAGCGCGATCAAATAAGTTCGCTTCGAAATGGCCGAGATTATGATCTAAAACAAATTGAAAACGCTTTCAGAGATCCTGAAGATGGATTCTGGGGGAAAAACAGCTCAGAGAGTCCTGAAGCATACTAGATCGAAATTCGAGGCCAGTGTGGTTCATTTGCGACTAAATAGATAAATCAGTACAGTACCTTCCGATCGTCAGAATTACCCAAGGATAAGAATAACGTGACAGGCCTGCGCGACTCCCATTCACGTGTAGTAGCCGCTTAGGAAGTTTTGCCCCTTTTGTATGGTACGATCGGAGGATCTTTGAATATTTCGCTAAGCACTATAAATCCTGTGTTTTCAGGGAGACATTTCGTCAGAGTAAAGCCGTTAGAGGTCATATTTCTGTGTGGCTTCCGCTGTTATCCGCTTGTAATTTGCAGAGTTTGACACCTCTGTTTTTTTGCCAGTTTTTTTTCTCTTGATATTGCAAGATATGTTTTAGGTTCTCTCAAATGTTAGCTCTGGAGGAATTAAGTTTGAAATATTCCTTTGGCATCTCGTTTATTTGGATGGCTTATTTTCACAGAGTAATCTTACGGCAGGGATCCAAATGTAAATGTTTTGCGGCGTTTTCATTGAGGACAAAAAGCTTGACTCTAATTTGCATATATGGCGACTGTAACGCGTTACTTATGTTTACATTTAACTTCTGTTGTGCTTTCGAGATACATTTGCTGGTACACTCTTTTCTTTTCTAAGGATGTTATTTTTCCGGCCCAGACTGAATATTCTTATTTTTCTGCCGATTTTAGGCTGAAAATATTCTTGTATTATTCTTACATTATAGCTTATGGCATTTTCGTTTTATTTAGAATTTATTAGGCTATCAAGTACAAGTGTTTGGTTTCTGGATCTGGATCGCGTTCAGCACATTGTGCATGTGCTCTGGACACCACTTTTCGTAGCGAGGCCAAGATGTCACGTCAAAATATATTCTTATATAAAAAAGAGTTCATATCAAGACAATTGTCTTTTTTTTTAGTATCTGACTAGAACAATAACGTTCAATATTACTGTTTCAATGAGCAGAAATATAAGAAAGCGGGGGCAGCTTTAGTGATAACTATTACTAGTTATGTCAGTTAACAATCCTCTTCTTGAAAGATATTTTACGGACAAGGCCATATTTTCCTCCTATTTTATTTGTTTTTGTCAGCGTCCTCGAAACGATAAATTACGCACAATATCTTGACGAAGTTTAAATATGCTACATGTAAATCTCTTGAGATCGAGCAAGACTTTTAAATGAGAGTCCTTCAGTAAAAGATGCTTGATTTCTATCTGGTCTTGGTTTTGTTATCCGAAAATAGCACGTTTCTACATGCAGTTCTCCACAAGAATGTGTACAGGCAGAACCCAGACACACCCCTAGATATCCTGGGGTGGTCAATTGATAAAAATTGATATCGGAAAATCATTCGATAATTCGATAAAAATCGATTAACTGATTTTAAACAATATCGACTTTATCGGTCAATGGATAAAAATCGATATTCACACCCCAACAAAGTGTGCGGAGTCATCAATCGAAAAATTAACCTGTTTCCGTTGAGGGAGCGTTTGATTGTGACTCTTTAAATGTAGATTTCAAAGGCGGCAATGAAATGATTTGTTGGCGAGCACTTGACAAGAGATCAAAGATACTGCATTATGATTTCTTCCTGATTTTATTGTTTGATTACATTATTTTCGTAGATTGGATTGTAGTAAATTGTAAAAAAATAAATAAACTTAACTAAAAAATCACAAAAATCTTTCCCTTTTAAGACTGGTTCAAAGAGCAGCGAGCGTGCGATTGTGTTACATCAGCAAATAAATATAAACAGTGGGATAATCAAGCAGGGATCTATAGCGGATTTCAAATAAAACACATGCTGAGTGTTAATAAAAGTTTATTGAAAAGATGAAGCAATTTTTATTGCTTAATGAACAGGGAAGTTGTTGTAAGCTTCTCTGCGAGTTCTTTAACATCTTTTGGTGTTTCCATTTCGAAAATTGGTACGATGATTCAGTTTCGATAAATTTGATATTTATCGATAAAATCGATAGCCCTAATTCAAAAACCGATAATTATCGATTACTCACACCGTACTGTTTTATCGATTTTTATCGAATTTCGAAAAAATTAATCGATTTTTATCGATTGTTATCGAATGTTATCGATTATCGATGTTATCGAATGACCACCCCAGATAGATATGGAATCTTTGTCCATATGATGCAGGATAAAAATATTTTGTTTTTCTCGTACGTTACTTGGCAGAGCATGTTTTAATACTAACAGTAGAACCTCCAAGAGGAACAAATGTAACTGTTTGGAAAATTCTTCAATTGAAGGCTTCGGTGGAAAAAGGGCGTTAGGTTTTTTACTGAAAAGTGAACTTTGTCAAAAACGCTCCAAATTTCGCATGTTTTTTCCCTGAAGTTTGCTTCCTTTTTGAGATATTACGTATGCAAAAAAACACATTTTTCCAAGGGCATCCTCTGGGGACCTTTTGTTGAATGGAAAACAAAAGTAACCTTTTGTTTCGCTAAGCGATGAACTCACTATAATACCTTTAAAGCTCTTACTACTGCTTCGTTAGCACAAGCGGATGAGGCGCTGAACGGGCCAGATTCAAATTTGTTTTGCCGTGACGCCGGTTCGATACGAGGTCGCTCAATTTTTTTTTTTGCTCTATTCGTTTTCTTTTTTCAAAAATGAAGATATCTATTTTAAAAAAAATGCGTATACAGCAGGAATCTGGAGAGACTTTTTATACAGGTTGTTGTGACGTGAGACAACACGTGAATTTCGATCGAGCGTCAAAGCAAAGAGAAGTGATGCATGATGCAGTACAGCTCTTTCGACTAACATCTTAAGCATTGTTTTTAAGTACCTTGTAGCCAGCCTGGTGGTTGATAGGCATCATAAAGCCTTGATAAACCCGTAAGTCACCAGCACGTTTTAAAGAAGCAAAACGTGTTCTGTAACTTCCAACGTAACTGATATCAGCGGCAAGTCAGTTATCAGCGTTCGAAGTCAGGTCGATCCAGGCATCAAAGTTGAAGAGCAGTTCTTGCCCAAGAATAAAACCCTGTCGTGAGTTGTGGCCCATTTGCCAAGCGTTGCTAGCTTCAAAGTTTGGAAAATGAGAACTGCTTTTAAACTTCTGGGATCAGGGGCCATGCAGATGTAAGGAGAGAGACCTGTACGTTGCACAGAAGGGTTAATCTTTCAGCCCTACATTTTTAAGCTTATACGTTGCAGGCAGTTAAAATGAAATAGAGATCCATGCTGTGACGCTTTAAAGTGAAATCAACATTTTAACCTATTTAGGCCCGAAATCGCCGTTTTCGAGTTTAAGTGCTGGGTGAAATGAACAGCTTGCTGGATTTGAAGTGAAATCAACATCCTTGCTGTCATGCCTTAACGTGAAATCGAGTAAAGTAAACATTTGGCTGTAATTTGAGTGAAATTAACGTCTTTGCGGTCGCGTGATAACGTGAAATCACAATTTTAACGGTTTTAAAAACCTGAAATCAACATTTTTTAAGGTTACATCTTGATTGTTTTCCTTGGCCTAACACTGCACTAACCCTAATGCGTCCTGACCGTAACTCTAATGTTATCCGAAGCGCTAACCCTAACAATGAAGCGCTAGCGCTAACCCTAGGCAATAACCCTCACCCTTCAACGCTAACCCTAGTTTCAAGCGGTAACACTAAACGTTAACTCTAAGCCTAACCTTGTTCCGTAACCCTAGTTTCCAGCGGTAACCCTAGTTTTAAGCGGTAACCCTAGTTTCAAGCCGTAGCCCTAAGCGTTAACTCTAAGCCTAACCTTGTTCCATAATGCTAGTTTCAAGCGGTAACCCTAGTTTTAAGCGGTAACCGTAGTTTCAAGCGGTAGCCCTAAGCGTTAACTCTAAGCCTAACCTTGTTCCGTAACCCTAGTTTCAAGCGGTAGCCCTAAGCGTAAACTCTAAGCCTAACCTTGTTCCGTAACCCTAACCCTTCAACGCTAGCCCTAGTTTCGAGCAGTAACTCTAACCCTAAGTAAAACCCTAAGGGTTTAAATCCTCGCGGTGGCGTGATAATGTGAAATCAAAATTTTAAGTCTCTGTAAATGACCTGATATCAACATTGTCTAGCTTGCGCATTGTGTGAAATTAACATTTGGCTGTAATTTGAGTGAAATCAACGTCTTTCCGGTCGCACGTTAACGTGAAATAAAAGTTTTAATGGTTTTAACCTGACATCAACATTTTTTGAGGTTACACGTTGCAAAAGATCAATATTTTGCTGGATTTTAAGTGAAATTACCGTCTTTGCGGTCACGTGCTGACGTGACAACAAATACAGGTTTTTTTGCATACGTAATATCTTGAAAACGAAACAAACTTCAGCAAAAAAACATGCAGAACATTGTCTAACGCACCTAAACAAAACTACATGCGAAATTTGGAGCGTTTTTGATAAATTTCATTTTTGAGTAAAAAACCTAACGCCCTTTTTCCAACCGAAGCCTTCAATTGTAGTTTGAAAAATATGTATTTCCAGAAAATATCCATGATACCTCCCCCACAGAAGGCAGCCAGGATGTTTTAGGACTACTCAAATGTAATAGTAATGGGGACACAGGAAGTTAAATTATGGGCCAGTTGATTCAGCAACTGACTGTGGGGGAACAGGGGTTTAGAACCTCCCACTTCCCATACCCTGCTCTTCCATAGCACTAGCTCAAGTATAAGCATAATGAAACCCTTGATCCTTGTTTTTGAGCTTAGGCTTATGCTTACATCAAGCATGTTCTTACAACAAAATAAGGGACTCTTGCACTTGTGGTTATGTTTATGTTTGAGCCCTCATCTCAGATCATGTGTACTAAGGCACCTGCAGTCAAGTGTCGAGCAATATTCCTGATCGATATTCGACAGATACCCCATCAACATCAATTGGGATGTCGAGTGAATTCGAAGGTGTTGATCAAGATTATTGATCGATCCTAGACCGTGGATGCCTTTTAAGTACTCATGATCCCTCATCGATCTCTTGTTAAAGCAAAATCAAGTCTTCAATTTCTGCTATGGATCAATTTCTTGAACTTCCTTATCAATAGCATTGATTGGAAATTGTTGATTTTTTTTAGCTACTTCATCTTGGCCAAAAAGTTCTTGGCAAGCATTTGTTCAGAAGGTTAATGAAAGCTTCTTTCTATGGCCATTTTGTGGCTGGCGAAGATCAGGAAGCAATCAAGCCCGTCATCTCAAATTTGGAAAAGTTCGGGGTTGGTTCAATTTTGGATTATTCTGTAGAGGAAGACTTGTCAGAAAATGAAACTAAAGGCCAGATGGGCAAGAATCCTGATGAGGCATTAGATCCAGCTGATGAACATGCACAGTACAAAACCACATATAGAGTTTGCTGACAGAAGGAAAGGAGTCTACAGTGCCAGGACATATTTCTATGAAGGCGAAGAGGAGTGTGACACAAGAGTTAACACATTTCTGAAATGTATTGATGCAGCAGGTATAATAAAGATGTGATATTACACATTAATGTCGTGTAGATCTATATACTAGACATGTTATTAATGTCTGACAATGTTGTAATGGGCCCTTTGCAGCTGGGGTCACGCGACCATATTTTTCCTAAAAATCTTTTATATTATGGGCTATAACTTAAAGAATGCCAGAAATGGAAAGAGCATATCAAAGATACCAAAGTGGCAAAGTTTGAAGCCCCTGGCATTAAAAAATGAGATTTTATGGCGGTTTGAATTTCAAAAAACATAAGAAGATTTGTATGGAAATAGTTGCTGGAGAGCAAGGCGTTGCTCTCCAGCATTTTTTTCCATACAAATCTTCTTAATTTTTTTAAAATTCAAGCCGCCATAAAATCTCATTTTTTAATGCCAGGGGCTTCAAACTTGGCCGTTTTGATGTTTTCGACACGCTTTTTCCATTTCTGGCATTCTTAAAGTCACAGCCCATAATTTTATGAAAAGTAGGTCACGTGATGGCTAAGCTGCAAAGGGCCTATTGTCTCCAAGATCAAAACAGATGTGCAACTAGTCTATCTGATGCAACCCTTGCTGTTTCCCAAATAGTTTTAGTTATTTTTGCCATTCTTTTCTGGGCAATCTTTGCATTAAGACATAAGGTTAGAATTACATTCAATTGATGTTTGCTTCCAAAGGAGCAATTAAGTTACTAAATCAAACCTGTTGTTGCAAATTCCTTTTTGTTTTATGAAAAGTTGTTTAATCACGTGACCCAATTTTCCAGAAGATGGGCCCTTTTGTTATAAATTTGGGAAACCTATCCAAGCCAAGCCCAAAAACGCCAGGAATTCCGCAAAATATGGATTTTAGGTTTTTTTGTTAACCCATTGACGCCTGTGCCGCCCGTAACCGCCCGTGACGAACCTTGGCCTTTCTTCCACTTCTGACGTCATCATTTTTTACCAAAATCGGCATCATCTATACTCAACTTCTGCAGGAGGAAAAGATCTTTCCAATGATGCCTAGATCAGAGTGATCGGCTTAATGGAGCCCGAGATATGCACAAAAATGCTCAAAAAGATGAGTGAAAAACTCAGAGCAAAATTTACTGCCACTACACCTAACTGCTCCACGGTAAAAATTGGCCGCCTCGATGACTCTTTCTTAGAAGTTTTTTAACTGTAAGCAAGCCAGTGAAAGGTCAATCCCTGCAGCGAAAAGAAAAGAAAAGGAGAAAAAGGAAAAGAAAAAAAAAACATCAAAAATCGAAAAGCCTAAAGACGTAGGCCACCTTCTCGTCCAAAAACTATCTCAAAATTTTGATTTCTGCGCATGCACGGACCCAAAGTTCGTAAAACGCGATTTTAGTGGCAAGAAAGGCTAGCTGTCGTGCCACAAATGCATTTTCAACCAGACTAAAGCTAATTTGGCCGAGATCCAGCCTCAAAACCACCAAAATGTCCAAAAAATGCATTTTTGGCAAAAAGTTCCAGGAGTCAATGGGTTAATACCAATTTTATTTCATGATATATTATTTAATTAGGAGGTGCATCCAAGGATGGCTTTGCTGCCATCAAGGTGACAGCCCTGGGAAGGACCGCAGATTCTTGTGAGTAATTTTAATTCATCAGCAGCATTTTGTTTGGAATTACGTTCTGTATAAAAAGACGGAGGTAGTTCATCATCTCTCTGTTACTTCACATGGTATGGTTCATCAATCTAGGGGATGATTTTCTATTGTAGCAAGATGATTTTCTATTGTACAACCTGCCAAACTGTAAAGTTGGTTTTGTTACCAAAATCTATCATGATTAAGATTTACTAGCCTGCGAGCAGGCTCACCTTAGAGTTGTGCGCGCAAGCTATGAAGAGCAAAAGCGATCCAGCAGGAAGGAGTCGGCGCCGCTCGATTTCGCGCTCGTGGCTATGCCTGCGCTCCAACATGAGCCTGCTTGCAGGCTAAAGATTTATTTTCAACACTGTTCTTTTACATATTGATTATTATTAATAAGTTTCATGCTTGTTATTATTTCTAACAGATGAGGATCTCAGAACTCCTCAATCAGACACAATATTTCTTTGACCACCTGGCCTCTGATTCTGTTAAGATGGACAAGATGGAAACAAAGTTGCCAGAGGACAAGTTCTTTGAGGCCTGGAAAGGCTTGGGTATAGTTCTTATTATTATAATTATAGCAATTTCTTATTTACTATAATATTATTAAGTTATTAGTAATGTGAGCTAAGTATTTATAAACTATTAAACAGTCTTGAACTAAACATGACTTGTTATAATAAGTTCTTTCCATAGCTGCTGCTCTGTTTAGTGTAAGGTTTTTGTTTGGTGTTAACTCAAGGTGTACAGATAAATGAAAGAGTTTAATGCTTCCTCAATCATCAGTCATATAGTTATTATAGACACCATGCTGGTTTACAAGATCAATCCCATAATCTTTAGTGATTTGTAATATGCAAATGAACTCTACATTTACAACAGGTCCTTCAGAGCACTCAGGAAAGTTTGTTTGGTTCCAAAATGGGCTAGTAGATGTAGCAACCTAATTTGCATTATTCATTTTATTGCTACTATTTCTTTGGTGAAGGGTGTGGCAGAGTAGGGGAAAGGAGAATTGGTTTGCTTTTTAGGGCCACTAGAGAATTTTGATAGCATCCCCAATTTTACAAAGAAGGAATATTTTTTTCTCATGGTTATTTAAGCAATAAAAAAATTATAATGAGATTTCCTGCTGTCATTTTTTGTCACTTGTATTTTCATGTCATGCTCAGTGGCCTAATTTAAGCAGATTTTTAGAAGAGGGACTACATGTAGTCTAATCAACTGTAATGCATTCATGATTTGTTTATTGGTAGGTTGAGATGAGCCCGGAAGAAGCCAACAGAATATTTGACTTGATTGACACCAACAAATCAGGGTAAAATGAACAACAAAATTTAAAGTTACCGTTCACCATTATTTTACTGAGAATAGTTATATGTTATAAAATTATTCAAATTACACAGTGGGTTACAAAGTTTGCCTTCTCTCTGTGGATTAAACCCAGGGGAAAGAGCTCGTCAAGTTCTGTGACTTGTGAACATCACTAGATTATACATATATTATGCATCCTGATGCATTTTGTGCCAATTGCATTTGATCAATACTTTGTCAGATTAGGCTAGATTACCAGGCACAGTGTTTACAAAAGCAGCCTGTGCTTGAGGAGAAACGTTGACTGGACATGAGAGTAGTGAAAATTGAACCCACACTATGAATGTGTGGAGATACATACTCGCAGATACCTTTAGGCCACGGACATGAAAATTGAACCAATAATTTATCAATTGGAATTGTATGTCCTCTAATCAACAGTGGATCAAGGAACAAGTTAAAACAAGTAGAAGCAGACAACCCAATCAACCTGGGTTGACTCTAGCCTGCTGCCATGCTGCAGGATGAAATTGGTTCTTTGACAATAAAATTTCTTTTTTTCAATTTTAGTGATATTGATGTCATAGAATGGCACGAGTTCCTCACACCACAGCTGAAGCTGTCACAGCTATTCAAGGCAAAACCGAAGGGAGATGTAAGTTGCCTGTTTATGAATTCTCTTCCAGAGTCTGGAAGTGAATCAGATGGCAATTTCATTGTTACTGTTATTAATTGTCCTGGCCGCAGTTGTTTAGGAAAGCCGAATAGCACTAAGCCACGATTAAATTATACTATTTTCCACAATTTATCTTTCGATTAATGTAGCGGCAAGCGAACATCAAGGCCGAATGAAGTGCCAAGAAAATCATGACCGGTGAAATACCATGCCAAACCAGGGGATACGTTACTGAGACATTTAATCAATCTCGTAAACTGTAAGCGAATTAAAAAGGGGACTTACATAAACAATTGGCGACATAACAGCATAAATGAATCTAACATAATAAAAGGAACTCTAAATAAATGAACTCTAAATGCCACGGCAAACACAAAGTATATACAAAATGTAAACACTCGTGAAATAACGACAAAAGAGCTTGCCCACAACGGAATAAAGGAAAATTATAACTAGAAACAACCGATTGCTGATACGAGGGCGGTGACTACATAATACACACTAAAGGCATAAGCTCGTATCAAAAGAAACGCTACTCTGCATAAATCGGGCAAGCTACAAAAGTGAAAACGAACAAAAACAACTTACATATCGGTCCCTTTACGCCAGTGGCTTGAATCCAAATACTTAACAACTCAACTTGCGATGCACAACGTGAGTGAACGGCGAACAGTAAATAATGAATAAAAAGGAAAACGATACGATAACCAAAAAATCAGCGGGAGGGAAAGGCTATCCGAAGGAATCAAATGGCACAATGGATAACTGTAACGCAAACGTCACGCAAATCTAAAGTCACGCATTTACAATTAAATTCTGTTCCCTCAAAGCTTGATTAGTACTATCCAAGGATTAAACTCAGGGTTAGATTTAACACACCTAGCGAGGTGGATTTACTTGCTAATTGGATGAAAAAGGTTGACAAACAAGTCAAAATGGTGGACTTAAATGTTTTTAATTTTTCTTTGATACCGGGCCCATTAAGGAAAGAAAAGCAATTCAGACTACCTGATGACTTTTTTCAAGGTAGATGTTACTATATATTGACTCTCACAGACGAACCAGCCCATACCCAGCTTTCCTGTGGTTTTTCACAACACGGACAAACGACTATTTGGCAATCTAAAAAATATTTTACACGACAAGCATGACACAAGAAATTTTGACATTTCCACTTTTAGAAAGATCTTGGAGCTCCTACCCACTGTAATGTAAAAGAAAGATCAGTGGTAGAATTAAAGGCTTTTTTGGCTTAAAAAAGGCGAGTATTTTGTGGACAAAATATTGATAAAGTTTCGTCTACTGTTGACATAAAATAATGTTCTTCAAAAAGTTGATTCTCATTTGGCAGAATTGAGATTTTATCCATCTCCGCTTTTGCTTCTTTGTTTAGTTTATGGCTTAATTTCTTTTCTAGTATTTTCCCCAAGCCAAACTTACTTTATTAGCCCATCCCAATAGAGACTGTTCTAAATTTGTAATTAAAATTACAAGAAATATAATCATTATTAAGGCTGAAACTGGTAGGTGTTTTCGCGAGTTCACTGATTTTCCATGGCCAGCTGATTCATGATTCAGCAAACTTCACCCTGAGCATTCAAATTATCTTGCACACTGATTTTTTACCACAACATTACTCTAATTTTAATTTAATATTAAGCATTTTTTTTGGTTCTTATAGAGTTGGATCCATATAAAAATTGAGCTTTCTTTTTCTTTTTATTCAACAAGTTTGTATCAATTTTGTAGGAGCCGTCATAATTATCCTTTCCCTCCCCTAGTGCTACGATGTATATCATTTTCTCCCACCACAGACCAGCTTACCGGAGCACAATCTTGTTCCCAGAGCCTCGTTCCCCTTGACCAGCGGTCGGAAAACGAGAGCTCTGGGAGCAACCATTTTGAAATAACAAAGGAAATAACCGAATTCTGCCCATCCGGTTTAACGCAGTCTGCATCTATGGCGCATGCCTGAAATGGTTGCTCCCAGAGCTCTCGATTCCTGCCGCAGGGCAGAAGGATCGTGGGCTCTGGGAACGAAATTGACCGAAGCATAGTTAATCGAAGATTAAATTATCTGTTTTTAGGAACACCAATGTATCCCCCAATTAATTGTCCCGGTAATAAAAAATTTAATGTGGAAATAACTGCTAACCTTGGGCAATTTTGATCAGCTTTTGAACAACCGGGCCAGAATATTTCGGAGCACGACTGGCA
>JAHPZR010024339.1:0-10471 GCA_019787425.1 Platygyra sinensis | reverse complement strand
TTGTGAGTTTTCGGGGTGCCTACAAAACAAATTCCTCCCAAACTAAAAAAAAAGCGAATCTATCGAAATAAAGGGCATTTTCGTTCATTGCATATGTTGTTTGACTTGTGTAGAAAAAATGGAGGCCATCCATTTTCACCACGAAAAATTTGAGTGGTTCGGTTCTTACACGGACACGCTCTTAAATGCTGAAAAGAAAGACTGGAATCTTATTAAGACAATTGTGAAAAATAGGCAGTCTTTGACTACGTGCCTAGTGATATGAAAACTAGTATCATCTGTAATGACTACATGATACAACAACAAGAAGAAACTTTATTGTAAAATAAGTATCAACTGTAACAATTTATAATCATGTCTTTCTCATCGTAGAGAAATGTTTATTTGGCGGAATTTTGAATAATTATCGGCTTATCAGATAAGCTTGTTTCTGTTTTCAATTTTGAGTCTTTCGTAGCCCGCCGAGATCATTTTTTCGTCTAAATCACTTAAGAATAGTTCGAAAAAGATGTTCCCATTCAACTTTCAGCTTCTAGATGATAATTCTGGATTTTGTTGACCAAGACGTCGGTTGTGTAATATTCAAAGTTTTTCGGTTGCTCGCAAGTGTTGACAGATAGGTAACAAAAATTCTAATTAGTGCTGGTTTTTGCTCGATTTTGCTGAAATTTTAACACGATGAAGCTGGAATATTAAAGAATAGATTTTACTTTTGCCGACGTTTGGAGCTATTTAACGGAGAAGTTATATATCGCTCCCGGGGGGGGTACTTGACCCATGTTTGGGTATAGGGGTGCCGCCGAGGGTTTGAAATCCTGACCCTGTTTAGGACAAAAATACGCTAAAAACCCTACCCTGTGTAGGACAGCAACCTCCATTTTAAGACCCTGTTTAGGACAAGCGACAAAATGTACACTCGCTGGTGTTACAGGAATTTACACTGTTTAATAAGTCATTCAAATCGGAGAAATCATGCTCGATGCGTCTAAAACCAAGTTGTTGCGTCTCTACACTTAAACTAAACAAAAAGCCGTCAAGCATTAAGCTCTAAATTAGTTAGCGTAAAAAAATGTCGTCATTGCATCCATAGAAAGGTGATTTTTTAATAGCAAATCAAATAGGAATGATTTCTTCGATGTATAATGAATAAGTGGAACTTATTTTTTAAGGTTAATTTTATTTTGATTAAAGCACTAATAGACCTTTCACAGAGAAAAATATCCCTAAACAATATATATACCAGCGGGATCCCTCATGTCTGCGCGACACAGTGACATCTTTCTTTCATCGCGTTATCCAAGACAAAGAAACTAGACCTACCATATGTCGGTTTACTCAGTTGATATTGCGCAAATCAGGAAAAAAAATGCGTCGTTTTTCTGCCGCTCGATCGCATGCTCTTTCAACTTCTCGCAGGCTCCAGGTCGCAGGCTAAGAAAAGAAAGAGACTGCTCGCAGTCTGAGTTAAAGTCTTTCGGCTCGTAATACCATACCCTGTTTAGGACAGGTTCTAACCTGTTTAGGACAGAGGCAAGTCGAATTGTATACCCTGTTTAGGACAGCGAGGCCAAAAAACCATACCCTATTCAGCGGCACGTCCCCGTATAGCCCAAATAAGGGAGTACCCCCCCCCCCCCCCCCGGGATATCGCTGCGAAGTCAGCGTATCAAAATACATTCTTTGCATAGCGTGCGTTTGGCGTGATGGTGCAATCGGATATTTTTGTTTACTCAGAAGCAAAAACTATTGTAGTCGAAAAAGGTCATTTCAACGACCTTTCAAACGAATATAAATTTAAATATTTGCCGAAATGAGTTTGTGGTTAAAAAAAGGTTTTTTGACCAGCGCTGCGGTTGGAACTTTTTCCCACGAAAATCCCCTGTTGCAGTTGAGTTAAACCAAGTTAAACCTTAATAAACATGGGAAACTTACCAACGTCGTTGAACAAACGCGCGAGCACACGGAGCGATCGTAGCAAAGAGTTGCCATCTACGTCATGTCTTCTCGGGATACGAAAATCAAACGAACATTGCTCGACAGTGGTCTCGAGTTGTTGGCGAAAGAACACGAGAAAAACCCGAGTTACGGACACACACGTGTGCACGATAACATGGTGCCTTGAGCTCTACGAGCACTAGTCACAAAAACCCGAGTTACGGACACAAACGTATACACGATAACATGGTGCTTTAAGCACTATGAACACTAGGCCTCTAGGTGTACTAGGCACAAAAAGTGAAGGGGAGGACACTTCATGACTTATTACACGAACCGCAAGTGTTACGGACGCACACGTATGCACGATAACATGGTGCCTTGAGCTCTACGAGCACTAGGCACAAAAACTGATAATATACAGACCTATCTAAAGTCTGCTGCGAATTATATAAAAGGCTAGTAAAGAAAAAGGTTCTCGCTACCCACATTTTCGTTTAAAGACTGTTTTAAATCCTTAATCATTAATGACTCTTTAATTCTACAATGAATATCCGAACGCCCGGTTGCTAAAACTTTAAAATAGTCCCATTTAATATATAAATTTCGCCAAGCCCAAAAGCGGAACTTCTGGTTACAGAAATTAACCGTAAAGGAAAAAAAAAGGTTTGTTTATCTTCGATCAGAAACTTACAATATGATCAATTACGAGCATGTAACTTGTGCCAAAATGTGCTCCCTCTTTCTTTCTCAGAGTAATTACCTGACTTGAGCCTGCGATCCAAAGAAAAACAAGTACCTGGTCCGCTGTCAACTTAAAAGAAACCCAACCTAAATGAGCTCTAACCCTGAGCACATGTTTTGGTCACGTGATACTGGTCAGTGGATACATTGTTTTAACAGCGGTCAATAAACCATAACATCGATGAGCAATATCAAAGATGTGCCCATGTCAATGATGTTATCTTATTAACTTTCAAGGTATTGGGCTTGGTGCATGGAAAGTCACGCACAGGAGCTCTGCTATAATGAGATTCATTCCCTACTACTCAGGAACTGTTACTGTATAAATTTTAATTATTATTATTATTATTATTATTATTATTATTATTATTATTATTATTATTATTATTATTATTATTATTATTATTATTATTATTATTATTACAAGTGAAACCGGTATAACAATATATAATTATAAATCCCACAGAAAATTGGTAAATGAGAAAAGGTTAAAAAAAATAGATTAGTGTGTATAAATTTAAGGCCTGAATATTTTTCCAAATATTTTTGTCATGAATTCCAGATTGGATTTATAACCTTCATGCAATAAAGTATTAGTATACACATGTAACCCTACTGGGTTCTGGGATTTTCATATCACATAAATAGCTATAAACTTTAGATAACTTGTCTTCTGTGGGAATCAATGTTGTGACAATTTTATATTTGAGTTCATCATTGACTAAGAGGAATGCCATTGCAAAGTCTTTACGTCACCTGCAAATATAAAAAAAAGAGTAAGCAAAAAGTATTTATTTTGCTGAAACTGCTATTTTTCTAACATGTAGACTGTAAATGGCCTTCTCAGTGTGTGAAAAAAAAAACTAACTGTTTTCATGTTGGCCTCTAGAGTGGATCCAATCCTTTGCCATTTGCTAGATACCCAAATATCATTTATTTGTTGATGTTTCCAAAGAAAATATGGGACTTTGGGTTAGCATATAATAGTGTCACCTTGCCCAGTTTATACCTGGGACAGGCAAGGTGGTTATTAAATTTTTTTGACTCTGTAGTTAAAGCTAATTATTTTTTTTTTTTAATTCTGTTCATCTCAAAATGAAAGGTTACCGGCAGAAATGTATGTTTGGTTTTCTTGTAAAGCAATAAAGTTGTCAACTAAAACTAAGCTGGAGTTTTTTTAATCAAATTCACAGCTACTACTTGGCTACTTCCCCCCCCCCCCCCCCCAAGGGGGTACTCCCCTATGAAAATGTCGGGGGTGCTTGTTGAAAAGGTACCAAAAACTTATTTTGTGGGCGTGGCCTGGACTTTATTTACACCCCTAAGAGATACCATTTCTGTTAGTAATAACAGAATAATTTTCAGTGGCATTACTATTTTTAAGTAAAAATTCAGAAATAAATGTTACTTGCTTAAGAAATATAACTACGATTTCAGTCATTTTTTTTCAAGGCGATGAGCTTTGAGACCCCTAAAGGTACTGCAGCGGTCATTTTAGGTTTTAAAACCCCAAGCAGTACCAATTCACAAATTTCACCCCCTGAATGGTACGATGAGCACCCCCGTTACTTTTAAAGGAGATTACCCGCCCCGGGGGCTACTTCCCACATCAGTGAAGAATCCTTTTTGACAAAGAAATAAAATTCTACAGCCCTCAAGTCCTCATTAGGTACACATCCACTCTCTACAGGCAGTTCCCTGGTGAAAAACCTCACAGGATCTTTTAAGATCTTTAAAGATCCTCAAGGATCTTCAAAGATCTTCAAAAACTAGGTTCTTTCAAGGTTCTTTAAAGGATCCTGCAGAGATCCTCAAAGATCTTTGACAAATTTCAAAGATTTTGCAGTTTTAAGATCCTGCAAAGATCTTCAGAAGGATCCTTTAAGATCCACAAGGATTTGACAAAGATCTTAATAGAATCTTATTTTCTACTTCTCGCAAGATCTTGAACAGATCTTTGCAAGGATCCTCAAAGATCTACAAATATTAAATGAGAATCTTATAAAGATCTTTAGGAAGATCTAGTAAAGATCTTTGTATGGATCCTTGAAGATCCTTTTAAGATTGCTCAAAGATCTTGCTAGGATCTTCTTCTTGTTGTGTGTAAGATCTTGAAAAGATCCTTGCAAGGATCCTCAAAGATCTGCAATGTTTTCATGAGGATCTTACAAAGATGTTTAGTAAGATCTAGTAAAGATCTTTGTATGGATCCTTGAAGATCCTTTTAAGATTCTTCGAAGATCTTGCTAGGATATCTTTGTTAATGTGTGTAAGATTATGAAAAGTTCTTTGCAAGGATCCTCAAAGATCTAAAAGATTTTATGAGGATCTTACAATGATCGTTTATAAGATCTAGTAAGATCCTTGTATGGATCTTCAAAGATTTTGCTGGGCTCTTTTTGTTGTAGTGTGTTAAAGATATCGTATAGATCTTTGACCACCTTTGTATGGATCCTCAAAGATTCTTTTAAGATTCCCCAAGAATAAAAGAAGACCCACAAGGACAACTTAAGAATCATGCAAGGATCTTTAGAATGATATGTTTAAGATTTTGAAAAGATCTTTGTACAGAGATCCTTTGAGATTTAAGATAAATTTATACCAACAAATTCTCCAAGCTGATTTCCTGTCTTTAAGTTGTTTCCTATCTTCACCCAACAGCAATCTTATGGCTTATATGTGCGAAGTGTGTGTACAGCATTGATTTTCCTTTACTTGCCTCGAAATTTTTGTACTCTGCTAGCCTCAAATTAAAGCCTAAATTCACTTCGGAAAGGTAAAAAAGAATTGTAGTGTTGCGATAACTGCCCCTGCGAAAACAACCCTATTTTATTCCTATTTTATGGCTATTTTAATGCTACCACATCCATTTTTTTCCTATTTTATCCTTGCAAATCTCTATTTTATTGCTATTTTACTAGATGAAGAAAATAGGGCTTCTATTTTATTTGACGTGTTTTGCATTTATTTTAAACCTAGTTTTAAGCAAGATAGAACAAAGTTGGGTATTTTATTTATATTTTACCATAGAATCCTGCAAAATAGACTGTTTTATCACTATTTTTCTTTGGCGATGACTTGCTCCTTTTTCAAAATAGACATAAAATAGGCTATGAAAATTCTATTTTATTTGAGTCAACTTTGGCTAATGACAAAATAGCTTTAAAATACACTATTTTATTCCTGTTTATGGACCCTGCCTTTTTCATTGCAAAAATATGAAGTAGTCTATTTTAATCCTATTTTATCCCAGGCAGCCGCACCCAAACAGTATTTAGAAATGGCAAAGTACACTTGTATTTGTGATAAAATATCACTATATTTTATTTTGTATTATTCATCAATTCAAGGTTCACTAAATTGTTACGGTGCAAATCATGCTTTTTAGGCTGTAAGAACTTCAACAATGAATCTATAGGTTCTACAATTCCATCACAAATTTATCAAACAACAGTACATGGGGTTTAATTATGGAAATCTGGCATTTGAGAAGCTTGAATCAACTAGTCATGTTGACATTCAGTTTTCCTTTAGAAACGTGCATTAAAAAACAGTTAGTGTACCTTGAGGAACACACAGGTTAAATGACAAAGAGATGACAATCACTTGCCACATGAGACTTCTTCATAAACAGTACCATGCATTCCATGCTTGTCACAAGTAGATAGTTTAGCTTTGGTAAGAGTAATTAATAATAAATAATTTCTTGGAATAGTTATATTCTTCTTTAAATCATGTCTGAACACTTTTCAGCCTGTGTCAGGCCTTTAAATTCAGTAAAAAAGGCCGAGTTTTCGGTGGACTGCATGAACCGCCATCTTGGATTTGAATGTTGATAAGACCCTGGGGACAAGTTTGCTATAACCCATGATGCAATGTTCTGAGAAAGGCGCTCGATCATTTCAACGGTCACTGAACAAAGTTTGAAGGACAGTTTGAAGATGTTTGAAAGCCACAAAATCTGGATCTGTTGGCTTTTCAAGAGATTGTAAGTATAAAGAATCATAAGGCATCTAAATTGAGACTTTAAATGGTGTTTTTGATGATCTGTACTCCAATGATATTTACAATGTATCACTAAACTCGATCTTGGCCATTTTGGATCTACCTTATATAAATTGTCTCTCTTGGGTCTTTCTTCTTGTCTTTTTCAGCTTTTCTCTGTTGCAATCGTAACTTAAACCAAAAACAGTGTTAAGCATGCCATAGAAGTCGATCTGAACGCGTCTTTCTGTTATGAGCAGTTGCCATCAGGGTTAAAACAGAACACAAAGTTATGATCGATATGATTTTAATCACATGTTGTGTGCTATCTTTTCTAGTTATTGAAGCCGCTTGAAGTACATGGAACTACATGGTTAAAAAGCTAAGTGAAAAACAATTCACAAACATGAGCGATGACACTTTCAGTATACATGTATATTTCAATTACATAGAAATCTGTTGGACTGCATAGAGAAATGCAGTGTTGTAGTCTTGACTTGTGCGAAACTTTGAACAAAGATGTCATTATAAGCTTAAATCTGTATGACACAAAGAAACCCTTTGATTTTAGCAAATAAAATAAATCATGAACAGAAACAAGATGTTCCAGCTGGTCTTTAATCTAGTGCTGGCTCTTCCCTTGGATATTGGGCAAAAAACTCTTGTGAGTTTCATCAAGTGTAAATATGCATGGAAGGTTAATGTTGGCCAGTCACTGTATTTTGGTGCTTATGTTGTTCAAATCGCCATTTGCTTCTTGATTTAATGTCACTGTTTTTTATAATTCTGGGCCTTTGACCTGGCTTTATATTTATTTCAAGTGACACATTTGCAATTTCATAAATCTCATTGTTGAATGGCTAAATGTGGCTCTCATGTGCCCTATTTGATAGCTATTATTAACCCTGTTAAAAGGCTATTGTAAGGCTATTTTAACCCTGTTAAATTATGCCCATTTTAAAGCTATTTTAAGCCGTACGACTGTTTGATTCTCACTTTTCATTGGTTTATTTCAGCGGGCTAAAATACATTTTAGCCACCAAATTCTCCATTTTAGCCCGCAAAATGCGCCACAATGCCCAACAAAGTGATGATAATATACATGTATACACTCTTTGCAATTTAGAAACACTGTTTACAAGAATTTGATTGTACTATCCTCAATTATAGAAAAATAAATCACCTCAGATTCTTGCTCTCAAGATGTCCACTGCATTCAGTTTTGGTGACAGTTTGTCATTTTGGGTTATTGTGTTGCTTATTTATTTTGCTAAAAATATCTCCAAGCAGTAGGTCCTTCACTCACTGACAATATGCAATAAAAAGATCCAATAATCATAAATTCTTTATGAAACTAAATAAGAACCTTGGGGATCTTTGCTGGGACCTGAAGAATCCTTGCAAGAATTTATTGCTGCAGGAACCTAGAAGATCGTTGCAGGGATATGAACCATCTTTGTAGGAACCTAAAGGGTCTTTGTAGAAACCTGACCAATCCTTGTAGGGACCTGCAGGATTCTTGCAGGAGCCTAAAGGATCCTTGTACATGTAGACTCTCGAGAATCTTTGCAGAGACTTCCAAGCAGGGACTTGAAGGACCCTCAGAGATCTTTGCAGGGACCTGAAGGATCCTAAAGAATCTTTGCAGGGACCTGAAGGATCCTCAAGTATCTTTGCAGGGACCTGAAGGATCCCAAAGGATCTTTGCAGGAACCTGAAGGACCCTCCAGGATCTTTGTAAGGACCCTCGAGGATCCTTACAGGGACTTTGAGGATCCTTAAGGATCCACAAGGATCTTTGCAGGGACCTGAAGGATCCTGCACACTGGTTAACCTCTGAATAGCTCTCTAGCTATATAGTTAGCCTAAACAGTTCTTTAGTTAGGTTGAGCCTGAGGTTAGGTTATTTATTGGAGTCGGGGATTTCTGGCTTGTATGGCTTTCATTTGTCATGAAACCTGCAAGCCATTTGAGGCATTCTGGATGGCTTACATAAGACTTGGCTAGCCTAAATAGCACTCTGGTTAGCAAAAAGATAGTCCATACATCATGCTGCTTTCAGTAAGCTTTACATTGCTTGCTTGCAAACACACTCATAAAGCTTGGATTATAGCCTTTAATTTAAATAGATGAGTTTCAGGCCTCATTTGAATTTTAACATTGCTTTTTTTAAATGCTGCTGAAGGTCATCCAATAATTGAGAATAAATTGCCCTTAAAGTTGCCAAAAAGCTTTTAATTATTTTTTCTATAAAGTAGAGAAATATCTGGTCAAAAAGCACATCTTGAATGGTTCAGGTAATGAGTGTGTGTGGCTTAGAAATAACTATGTTAAAACTGAGAGGCTGGACTGGGTTCACAAATAACTATGTTAAAACTGAGAGGCTGGAGTGGGCTCACAAATAACTATGTTAAAACTGAGAGGCTGGAGAGGGCTCACAAATAATTACTATTTTAACGCTGAGAGACTTGAGTGGGCTTACAAATAACTATTTTTAAACTGAGAGGCTGGAGTGGATTCACAAATACTATGTTAAAACTGAGAGACTGGAAAGGGCTTACAATTATAACTGTAGACGTTAAAACTGAGAGGCTGGATTGGGCTCACAAATAACAGGACGTAACATGTCGATAATTTCGAAAGTCGATAAAAGTCGATCATTGTCGATCGAATTCGATACTAATCAGTGACAAGTATCGGAAATTAATAAAAGTCGATTCCACAATTTCTTGTGAATTTCGACTTTGATCGATTTCAATCGACAAGTATAGGGAATACAAAAATCGATGCATGCCGGGAGAGCAGGCAATAGGGAACCCACACGTTTATTTGTGAACTATGCTGGATAACATTCAAAGATAGAATAAAACACGCCTATCGTTTCCTTGAATCTTTTGTTGAGCCACGCAAGCTTTCATTTAACGTCGAGATGGTGCGATGCTTTATATTTTTCTTCGATATATTAAACATCCAGTCGCCGACGCTTCGATCGTTACACAATGCTGCGTTGTTTGACTCTTGTTTGTGCCTGCAAATCAACAACCAGTTGAAAACCTTGTGATTATCGACTTTCATCGACAAATTTAACTTGTCGATTGACAATTATCGACAAATATCGAGTACTATCAACTTATCGACTACGTTTTCGATGATCGACTTTGATCGACATGTTAAGTCCTGCAAATAACTATGTTAAAACTGAGCAATCAATAGCTACCTAAACATGTCAAAATCCATAGTTTTAAACTCACCAGTAAATTAAAATGTCCTCATTAGTGGGCATTCCTGGTTATTAATCCCACAAATTACCTGTAGACCACAAAATGCAAAAGAAACATAAATCCATGTCTGTCAATACATGCAACGGGAAGATACAAATTTAAAGTTAAAGAATGATCTTATTTAAACGTGAGTACCATCGTTTTATTGAAGTCTACCACTGGAGTTGAATGCAAGCAATCTCTACCTTTACCGTTTTAACTACCAGTAAGTGAAACCCAAATGATACAGACTGAAGGGCACTGAATCAAAAAATGTAATTTTCATATCACTCTAAAATTGGGATTTTAAAAATTTCTAATTATTATAAACTAGTATCGTTAATTTAAGTAGTTGTATTCTTAAATGAAGTAGTTGTATTCTTCAATTGAGAATCGAGGTTTTAATTTAAAAACTGAGGTTCTTACTACCGGAATTATATTAAGGAATGTGTTCTAAAATTTAGAAATCGAGTTTTAGGGTGATCTAAAACTTCCCTGAATTTGCTATTAATTATCCTGACTCTTTGCTGTCCTAATGGCAACCTTCA
>JAHPZR010024338.1:0-28155 GCA_019787425.1 Platygyra sinensis | reverse complement strand
AGTAGAAACGAGACCGCTGACTTTGTTGTGATGATACTTCATGGATGTAAAAGGAAAGATATCAACGGAAGCGGGTTCATGGTAATAGTACGTTAACTGCAGCTCTCTTTCATTAAGAAAGCAAAAACGATCTTGAGCTGGAACTGCAGGAAAATGCATTTTGGGGGGTCGAAACTACATAAATGTTTTTTTCTAAAACTGAAGTCAAGGAAAATGTCTTCATTTTGTAAACTTCACTGGTATTGTAGGGGTGTAAAGAATAAACTGTAAAATTTGCCATTGCATGTTTCCACGACTTGAGAGGAAACAATTGCAAACTTTAGCTTCAAGCAGATTTTTTCGAGTGTCTGCCAATATTTTGTAGTTATATTTTGCTACTAAACACAAAAAACATCTTGTCTTTAACTTACGCAACTGATCTGAAATGCTATTATATTACAGTTCAGTTTTGTATTGAACTTCTATTGGAGGTACAAGAAGTCGATGTAATAAGTACTGTACTCATGCAAATGTAAAACCATACCGTACCATTTTCGTGAAACTTTGAAAGCAACTAATTTTACAAAGTTTTTCAACTCTAACCCAGTAGCGACAAAATCAGTTAGGGGTGCAAAAAATGCACAGGAATAAACTTCATTTAATCAAGGCACCCTGATTTTACAAATTTTCTGGGGAAGCTCCCCATTTCTCTCTGAAGAATGGGTGGGGGTGTTCCCCCCCACTCCACAAGGTTGCTGTTATCGAGATGAGATAGTGCTCCGGCTACTTTACGATTTCCTCCTGCTACTTTTTTTCAATTTGAAAACCCTGTAAAACCTCCAGGTGTTCCATGCATCTTCTAGTGATGGGACTGGGTTCTAGTTTTGGGACCTCTGGTGTCTAGTTTTCCTTGTCCCATTTATTGCCTGGTTACTAAGCTTCAGACAAACTCAACAATGTAAACTATGGAAAACTGCAGTGAACAAAAAAATATCTGTCCATGAATGGCAGCAACAGGTCAAACATGAAATAAGGGACTGAAATTCTCTGTAAGACGTTAACATGTATTATATAGGTTGGAAAAAGCCGAGGGAACAACTTTATTAATTTTACAAATTTCCGCATAATCTGGCGTCTTTTCCACATAATCGTCACTTACTTCCGCATAATATGCCTAAAAATTTCTGCATAATTTTCCATTTTTTTCCACACCCTATCAGATGGCCTGAGTGTATATATGCATTATAGCACAAATCCCTACTTGCCACAAAATACTGGTTTTACCATGATGATTTAAACCCCTAGCATGGTATATATTTTAAGGTTAAGGTAAAAAACCAACATCAATACCTCATCATGAAGAATAAGTAATTCCTTTGAAAGCATGTAAGTGAGTAATCCTCCAGCAAGAAGTTTATGGCCTATAAAATAAATGACTAAAGTAAGGTTTTTCTTCAAGGCCTGCTTGATGGTTTGCTGACCACGGACTTCTCCATCATTTACAGTGAACATGTCTCTTCTACATCTAATGACAACCCACAACCCATCCTTGAAGACTCAGGAGCAGATGTGCAGTCAGGAGAGGTACATGTACAACGAGTAAAAACAGTGACTGCAAATGACAGTTTACAAATACAACTTGTTTGTTTTTGTAATATTCCATTCATACCTTTTGGTCAACCTCACTCAACTATCTGCCTCTGGATTTCCAACGACAGCTACATGTACCAAAGCAATGAGGGGCTTAGGAATAGCTATTATATAATATAAAATAAGGTCTGCCAATTTTGAGAGGCAAAACATTTGAAGATTGCAAGTGTTTGAAATAGTTGAATGAACAGAACATCAAACCCTGGTGTTGCAAGTAAATAACTTTCCACTCTCTCCCTATGAATTCTTTTTACTTAATATTCATTTTTCTATTACACACTTGCTTTTTACCCAAATACAAGTATTTTCTAAAAAAGTAATAAATTATCTAGTGCCAAATAAATTAATATATACAATGTTGTGGGCATCTTCCAGTTTTTAGCTAGTATATTTTCTTCAATTTAGCATCATCCTAGTCAAGGTCAGTGGTGTTAAAAGTATTCACCTGTTTCTCCAGTTTTCTCTTTCAACATGCTGCTGACATCTCTAAAGAACTGACCAAACTCGGGAGTTTCTTCTACAAAATGAAGAGTTGCAATTAAAAAAAAACACTATGACTACACTTTCACCTAGCTTTATATTTCCATAGTGTAAAGAGAAAATGCAAGAAAGGGAGAGAGACAAGTTGTCCCTGCACAAGGAACATGTACACAAATACTACAAATATAACATGAAGCTCAAAATGAGATTGAATTCAATTCAATATTAGGCTTGTGTCCTGAAATTTGGTTGCCACTCCCATGAAACAAAAAGTGTAGCAACCGAACAAAACACCCATGATTCAAATATTATTTCCTTAAAAAAATAGACCATTTGTGTTTGCCCAACCTGCAAAAAGAAGTATACAATGGTCCCTTGCAGAGCAATAACTTGAATAGTGTAAATTATCTATAGTTTTATCTCAGGTGACCTGGTATATTATACTATTAATGTAATAAATTTTTTACCTTTCTTTGGTGTAACCTGACACAAAAGTCTTGTAGTGGCTGGAACACTGTTGATAAATAAATAAATTCATGCTTTTTTGGTGCAGGCCATACCACAGTTACAGGAAAATCAGCGGTGAACAATAAAGACAACAGAATGTTCATTTCTCAGACCCAAATTGTTGAACCCATGTTGTAAAAGCTGCATATAATTTTTGGGTTAATATTTGGTTTACAGAGCATGAACTTTCTGTGCACAATCTGCTCATAGGCCTGTTGTTCATTTATAACACTTAGAGCATACACAAGTCTACTGTAAATGCTTAATATGTGTGTATACAGATGTGTATACCTGTTTTTGACTGATGTGAATTATGCATATATGCTTTGGTTCACTCATATTTCAGCTGTACTACCTGTACCTAACTTAACAATCCACTGACCTTGGTTTTCCATGTGCCAAGAGTCTTGATGCACTGCCTACAGAATAAAACCTCATCTCAGTCCTTTGTTCAAGGTATGCAAATAAGCTTGTTTTGTTTGAGAAACTTTTTTTTTACATGAATGAATTATAATGTCGAGATAAGTATAAGCTTATGTACAAGTTTGAAAAAAAAAACAGAAGTAGAACTCACTCTGATGTCAATATGCTGATTTGTCATTTCTAAGTTGCTACAGCTTAATTCAGAGCTTCAGAGCACAAAATAAGTTGAAGTTAAAGCTAATTTAACTGATGGTATAGGAGATGGCCCGAGTTTTTTGAAAGTTGGATAATGTTATCCACTGGATAAATCACTATCCAGTGGATAGCGTGGTTTGTTTTGTTAACACTTATCCACTGAATAGCAATTTATCCAAAGAATAGAGTTATCCACAGAGATCTCCATAAGCCCCGGCGTCAATCGCCGGGCTAGTCGTCCTGGACGTGCCGGCTACTCAGATCCAAATAAAAAAGTAAATTTTGCATCCAACAGCAACTTTTCCATTTGCGACACCAGCTTTCCCTTGGGTAAATACATTCAGAAATAAATAAAGTTTTCCTTAAAGAGCCAAGTGTCCAAAAAATGTTTTTGACTGAATAAACTTGAAGGTTTTGTCAAGAATTTCGCCACACTTGAATCTGCTTGCAGACATCGATCGAACGTTCAGCAAACTAAATAGGCTCAGATTGCGAGGCAACGGTTACCGACGAAAAGCACTCCATATAAGACAACACACTCTGTATTCCAACACGTACAAAATGGCGGAAATTCCTCTGCCGGCTGCTCCATTTTATTCTCCTACTCAAAAATTTAGGGAGAACCCTGATCCAGCTTTTGAACAACTGGGGCTTGCGGCCCGCTTCTCCCAAGCCCCCCCCAAATTTTTGGTCTTGTAAAGCCATTTTTAGTTCATCCGTACCTAAAAACGGAGGTGTCTATATGTCTGAAGCTTCTTGCATGGGAAACCTCGGTATCCAGACAACTCACCCACTGGACAATTCGCCCCAGACAACTCGCCCCTGATCTTCTGACAACAAGCCCCCTTGTTCTTTTATCCACTACCAAGCCAAAGCCACTAAATACATATGAACCAATACTTAATGTCATACAAATTATTCTACGTTCTTTTATCTACTACCGAGTCTGAAGATCGGGGGAGAGTTGTCTGGGGCGAGTTGTCCAGGGGGCGAGTTGTCTGACATTCGGAACCTCTGCTCATATTAAGAATATGTGAATAAAACAGCTCTGTCATCTGTAATCTGTAATCTGTAATTTTGCTATGGCTTAACGGGTCCGAAAAGTTTCCGGGGCTTTCGATAAACGGGTCCCTGCTCACTGTTAAGCTTATAATATTTATAATTTGCTGTTACGTTTCAACACAAGCTGGCAAGCTTACTTTCAAGAGGATGGTCAACATAAAAAATAAGAGACAAATAATTCCGATCGTATGTATGTATCGAACTCAAAGGCCTACATCGGTAGTAAAACCGTGCATTCGTCTTACTAGAATGAACACTTACCGATTCTGCTAACCAAACGTAACCGAGAAATCATGGTCGTACGATATTTCTACCTTCCAATATGGCCGACCCCGGCGATCGTGAGGCTGCAAAGCATGCTGTGAGACTGTTTTAGTTACCAGGCCATACTGATTAAAGTAGGTCTGCAGCGCGTACTTCTGAACATAGACAGTACAAGCGGAACACTTTTTCCACTGGGCTAATTTTTTACAGGGCAGCTGAGCATCGGAAGGAATTTTGAGCTCCGAAAATATTTGGACTTGCATATACGCGAAAAGTAAGTAAAAAAATCAAGTTTCGTATATGCATTTTGCTTGTTGAATCTTTTTGTGATAAAGGGAACACGTTTATAAGTCGTTGTGAAGTCTCCACTAGATATATAAACTACAAGAAAAGGCCTGTTATCGGAATTTTATAGGGCATACCTTACTATTCATTTTAGTTATAAGTATCACTGCACTGATATTTCAACCCAGTATTTTGCCGAGCCGGACAACTATTATTTCTTATGCTTTTTTTCCAACTCCACGTGGATATAAAAAGAATACACATGCCGGAGTTGTTTTGCGGGCGGTCATGTCACTAATATTTCAAATGGGTGAGATCGGGCTCCGGCCTGGTGAGCTGTTTGATGCAACACATTTGGATTCAAGACAAGTCAGGCGCGATCTCTAAATTTAATTTAGAGCAATTTTCAGTAATGTTCCCTCAGAATGCATATCCCACCGAGGCATCACGTTGTTTTAATAAAGACATCAATTGTATACGGGGTTGTCAACGGTAAGATAAATGAATGTAGCAAAGAAAACCGTTTAATCCTCAATAATTTTACGAATTTGTTAGCGGCCACTGGTCGAAAGTGTTTGTTCCTCTGGTGGCTTCATACTTTTCTTTTAATTGACGTAATTTTCTATTTCTTTTTTCCGATGTTTTGATTAATTAAGTAAAATTTATTGAACTAAAAGAAGTATAAAGAAACTGATCATGATTTGAATTGAATTGGAGTTTCTATGACCGTGTCTGGTTATCATATCAGAGTTTCCCTTTGAAAATATGCGTAATCATTTTAAACGAAAGAAACTAAAAGAGGAAAATAGAGAGGTTCGTAATCTCTTGACAAATTGTAAATATATTCACGTAGGGTCAAAAAACTATGACGATTTTCCTTTAACAGTCATTTAGCGGCATGCTGGTATATTAAACTATAGTTTTTATTAAAAACCACTTCATCCAACCAAGTTAATAGCGACTACCCGTTGAGACTTGTCTTCTCTTATGGTTCAAACAGCTTCGAATAGAACACCCCTGGGATTTTTTGCTATTTTCGTTCGCTTAGAAAATTAAACCTTCCACTGAATTCTATGAAGCGATGGATTAGCCGTTATTGTAAGGCTAATCACTTTTGGGAAACCAAGCGTGGTGGTAAAACTTCTGTGTTACCGCTTAGCAACGGATCGTATATATCAGAGTGAAACGTCCACGAATCACCAGCTCTGGATAGGAAGTTGGTTCTCCGGATTCATACCAGCTGCGTCCATGATCCAAACTACATAAACATTGTGGACTCAACAAGAAGAACGTTTGTAAGATAGGTGAGATTCATAAGGCTTTTAAATGCTGATAGGTTTCATCGTGCAATTAAGAGATTAAACCGAAAAGCGCAAGAATGAAATAGATAATCCAAGACGGCTAATCGCGCGTACTTAGTCTGGGTTTAGTAAGCTCAGCTGCTGATATAGTCTAGGTATTTCACGGTATCCAACAGTTTAAATGCTGAAGAAAAGTAGAACGAAGTTTTTGAAAGTTGTTGACGATGCGGCGCGAATTAATTACAATAAACAATCCCATTCGTTTGATGGTTTGGAATTTGTTTGCGAACAAATTAAAGCGAAAGAACAACTGTTATGAGTTACTTCCCTACTGAGTGAATGGGCCTCAGTTCTAGCTGGTCCTATACCTTTTTTTGGTTAATTATATGAGTTACTTGCCTACTGAGTGAATGTGTCTCAGTTCTATCTGGTCCTATACCTTGTTATAGTGTTTTTCTTAAACAGAACAGTGACTGCTACACGAATATATAGCAGTAGTAGTTGACAATTCATCAACTTTTTGAAGCTCTTCAATTAAGTTGACGGCATGAACTTATTTCACAAATGGGATAGCTTGTAGTATTCACCTGAGCCAAGCCTGAGCATGAAAACAAGTGAATGTCTTTGATGTCTGCCCTACTGTGCACTTCAGATTAGTGGCCACTATCGACTGACTTAACTATGTCACAAATACAGCATGTTCCATTATCGAGCTCTCTTTTTATAGTCCGACCCACAGTACGAAAAAAGACCAAGGGTCCGGCAATATATTTTTTAAGTAAGGTCCCGAGCATGTTTGATAAATAAGAGATTTATTACGCGACTGACATCGGCCGAATAGTTCAATCTGACGTGACGCTTTCAAAAGACAAGAAGGAGTGGAAACTTAAAGGAAACGACAAAGAACCAATTAAGTGTAAGTTAAATCTTTTAGGAAAGTACTTTAAGCAACAAAACTGTGAGAAATCCTTTAATGGGGGGGAGGGGGAGGTGGCGCACTCCCTGTTCAATACTTGAAATATATTGGGCCGGCAATAGAGAAATCTGATTGGTTCATTTCAGATATTTTCCCTCACAGGCACAGGCCTTACTACCCTCCTTAGGTGGAGGACCTACAGAAGTGGCCAAAGGAAGAGTCACAAGAAAAGTTGCTTTGCTTTACTGATATACTGTTTTCTCATCTCTTGTCTTTTAGTTTTATTCGCCTGACAACAGCACCGACATTTATGACGTAGACTGCATGTTCCCAAGATGAAATCAGAAAGGCATAACTTGACGAAACACCTTCCTGGAATAACGCCGAGGAAACCTCAACTTCGAAGCAACAGCTGGGCAAAACTGCTCAGTCAGAACAGATCAAGAAAAGCTGGTGAACATGACAGGGAGGTATCTGGATTGGACGTGAGTTGCACGTCCGTCCTGTTCGGTGCGAAAGTGACAAGGAGAACATGTCAAAACTTATTTGAAAACTTGAATAAGTGCATCAACGAGCGAGACGAACTAACAACAGACACGGTGGACGACATGCCGCAGATTGAAGAGAACGAAATAAGCGAAGTGACGTTTGATCAAGACGGAGAGGATAGCAGCGACACTTCTTCACCTTCCCTTGACGATGTAACAAAGGTGTCCAGAGCCAATTCCAACTATGAAAGAATTGACCGAGATCACCTACCTCCCCTGGCCCATACTGCAACAGCCAAACCTGAAAAAATACCAAAAGAGATCTCTAAAGATTCTCTTCCAAGTAATATTGCAATTGATTGGCAGAATATCTTTGTCAATGGAGGATTTCGACCGCACGAATCACGTGATTTGCCAACAAGAGGCGAATTAAACTTACTGAAATACAAAACATGGGACCCTGACGATCCTGTTTATTGTGTCGGAAAGTGCGCTAAGTATTTCGGCCTTGACAGCGCGGAAATAGAGAAAGGACATTTAACTCCAACAGAAAAAGAGCTACAAAAACGTTACAACAGTCCAGCCTCTCCCAACTTTAAGTTTTATTCCATTCAAATTCCAAAGCGTCAGAAGGCCTTTGCACCTTTGGGGAGTTCTCCGGAGTCACTAACGTATCTTGAGAGTCCAGCAAAACGATTTAATTTATGCAATTCCTACTTTGTTCCCCCGGCAACGCCTGCGTCATCCATGGTCAGATCTTCGCCTTTCGGCTTAAGTCCGTTACCTTATAAAGACAGAGGAAAAAACACTCTGGGAGAGTTGACCGAGATTTCAGTTGATAGACAGAATACCGACGAGGGGACTGCCTCACCCATTGAGAGTGAACTGGAATTGTGAACTGTTATTCACTTAATTGCGTCAAACTGTATGATAACTATTCTATTTAATGCATTTATATAAATATTCCACATACAAACTTATTGTAAACGTTTACATCTTGTTTCCTTTTGCCTTTTACATTCCACTTACATTTAAATTGCTTCATACTTGAATTATTTGGATTTTACTATATTATTTCACCATTATATTTCGCTATAATTAAATTATACTTCACTTATTTTCGATACAGCATATGCATCTATGTGTTACTTCTCCGTCATGTAAATCAAATGATCATCTGCATCATTTCTTCATATGTTTTTGTTACATATATATTATTTTTTGATTAATTACATTGTTTTTACAATTGTACATTAATACCTTCACCTTACACTACTTGAAATTCCGGTGCACTATGCAGATCTACCCACACTGAAGTAATTTTAATATAGCTCATACTCGCACCTTAGTCTCGAGAAAGAAGGAATAAATTTTGAGTATGTTTTACTCAACTCGATGTATTAGATCACTGATAAATGTACCCCGCCCATGTACGTGTTTTCCCAACGACTGCTTACTTTAGACACTTCTCTAATTTCGAGGCTGCTATAGCATTTTGAAATATCAGGAAACCCTGAACTTGCATGTTATCGGCAGAACCTTTTACTTGGTTTTCAGAGGTTAAAGTTAAAGAAGCTCTTTGCAGGATCCGGTCACATGGAACGGAATAAGTTATGCTGGAACGCAAGCTAGCCAGTGGGTTGCGCAGTGGGACTTTCAAAATAAAGGAAAGTCAGGATGGACTGGTACGAGTTCCTTTGTTTTAGAAGTCTCAATGCGTAACTTGCGTCCCAGCATAATTCATTCATTTTACATAACAAATGAACGCACTTTCCAATAAACCTTAATTCCATTGTAATGAAAGGCCGGCAGTCGATCTCTCTTGCACCCACTCTCACTTTTTCTTTCTCTCTCCCTCCCTTCCCCAAACGTCGTCAGTTTTTTTTGCCTCTTACGTCACACTTAGCGTTGTTGCAATGATTATGAATAATTTTGAGCAAGCAAAATATCTTCAATGATGTGGTTTCTGGCGTCTGAATGTAATCTACGAATGTTTATGCAAACATAACTCAAAAAAAAGTTCATAAAACGCTTATATTTTGTTTTATACTAGTGCAGAATTGTATGTCATCAGTTTGCTAAATGATATTTTACTTGTAAAAATCATGGAAAGTAAAATTAGTGCTTTTACAAGCTTTTTCAGACCGTGTGTAATTTTTGAAATCGCACCAGTCAACAACGGACGCCAACAACACTACCTGAACTGAAATTAACTTTGAAATAAAATTGGATTCCACACAGGATGTCGCACCGATCATCTAAGGCCTGCCGAGAAGACTACTTGTATTAAAATTGGATTCATCCTAGGACAGTAGGACATCTATATAAGAAAAGACACTAACAAATTGCTTTTAATTTTAAATGCCAAACCTTTATTCTAGAAGAGGCAACGCGACCAAAAATGAAAGCATTTAATTCCTTGTGATAGCAATTTGGCTGTGGAAGAAATTTTCTTTATATCAAGGGTTTATTAAAAATTGCTCTATGTAAAATAAGTGATACAAGGTTATAACACAAAATTATCTCCTTAACAACGCAGTGACGATTAAATTTTCGCTTGCTGAATTTCCTTGAGGGACATCTTGGTTGCTAATGTCTATGAAGTTTCATTTCAATTGTCATAGGGTAAAAACTGGTTGTTCAATTAGAACAATACAATATTTCAAGCAGCGCCAAAGAGAGACAAAGAGAAAACACTGTAGGAAGTCGAAAGTATTTTATTATTTATCAAAACCTTTTTTTTTCGCCAAATACGAAATTTGTCAATGACACTATTTTGCAACCACAACAGGAAAACGATGGCTTTTTCATTTCATTCTTTTGTTCAACTAATTACAAAAGTCATGCACTTCGCAAAAAAAGTGTTCAACCTTTGACATGTTGTATTTGACTAAAGCCAAGGGAGGACATTTATTTTGATTTCAGAGGAGGATCAGCTGCAGGCACAAATACTAGTGAATGTTCTATTGAGAGTTGATTAAGTATTTTATTCAAGGAAAAAGATGTCTTTTCCACGATGGATAACAATTGCTAGCATTTTTTGGTACAATGTTCAAAACCACGCGATTTTTGGAATGAACGAAACTGACCGCCATACATGGTTCTCGATTGGCCCAAATGAAGCTTTCTCGCATTTTATCCAACATAAAAACCATGTCCTTGACGTGGAAAAAATAAGTTCTCTTCTGGTTGGCTTCGTAACCGAGTGCGCTCTGAGGTGTACCACTCATGTTTTGTGTTTGTCATTTAACATCAAGGAAGGTAACACAGAAAACAGCAGGCAAATTACATGCGAGCTTTTGCCGACGGACTTTTACAACGCCTCACAGAAATTTCAAAAAAGCCGCGAAGGCTTTCACCACTGGAGCGCAATAGTAAGATTTATGCTTACTGTTTTTCCTTTGCATTATACTTAGTGACCTAATCTGTGATATATGTCAGTTGCATGAGAAAATTCATTACTTAATTGACTGACTTGACGAAGGAATCCCACGTTAAATTTAACGAGTAAAACCGATATCGCATAAATCGCGAAGCGATGAGTGTGATACCTGTTTTTCTAGTCTAATTTTCTAGTCTAGAATGGAATTCAAGAGTCAAGTAATGAATTTTCCTTAAATCTCATGGCATTATTTAAATCATTTACGTCTTTGAAAATGTTGCAATATCACGCAAAGCCTCGCTTTCAAGAGTCGTAATTTCACGCTGAATGCCTCGCCTAGGTAGCCAATCAGGGTGGGAGAAAAGACCCTTCTCCAAAATGGCGGCCGACAATTCAAATAAGTCAAAATTAAAAACGTATACCAGCACTAGAAAAAACGCCTTTACTTTAGTAAACCTGCAAAGTTTCAGCATTTCAGGTATAATATCAGCTGAGAAAATGCAAGTTGAAAATTGAAAAATAGAGAGACGTTTGTATGACTGGGGGTATAATGCAAACCCCCAGTCATACAAACGTCTGTAATTTTTTCAATTTTAAACATACATTTTGTCAGCTGATATTATACCTGAGATGCTGAAACTTTGCAGGGTTACTAAGGTAAAGGTGTTCTTTCTAGTGCTGGTATACGTTTTTATTTTAAGTCGCGTTTTAATTTTGCAAAAGAAGATAATAAGATAAGTTTCTTTCGATTCTCTAGCCTGCGAAAACAGCCGTCCCGGCCGTACCTCCCTGGGGAACTAATATTCCAAACTTCTCAATTCGGTTTGAAGGACCTAAGTTTTTCAACTCGTTAAGCCCTGAAATTCAAAACAGTGAAAGCATCCGTTTGTTTGGCAAAAGACTTAAAAACATTTCTTCTTTCTTAGTCAAATAGACTCTTTGTTGAGCTACATACTTCTTCTTTCCTTTTCTTTTTTTTTTTTTTTTAAAAGACTACATTTTAACGTTTCATGCTGTCCCCATAATTTGTATAATGTACCCTATATTGTCAGGAAGCCTATAGTTCATAAGCCCCCGGCTTCTATATAAGCTTCCTAACCATTACCACCTTTAAAATTGTAGTCTTTTGTCTTTAAGTTATCATAAATTTCTAGTGTATTGTGTTATTTTTTTCTTTTCTTTTGTGTCGTTAATGGCAATTAAAATGGAAAATATAAATAACCTATTTGAATTTTCGGCCGCCATTGCGGAGAAGAGTCTATTCTCTGCGTTCATCGGCGCAAATTAAAATGTGCTCAAAATGGACTCGTAACGGAAAAAGAAGTTAAGAGAGGAAAACTTCCTCAGTTGAGGATTTGAAAGTGCAATTATATGGCATTTCATCCGACACAAAGAGGGCCAAGAAGTTTAATTTTCAGTCAACAAAATTTGTTTCTCTTAAATAACCTCTTTACATGTTAATGCTTAAATACTGAACTAGTTTAGACATTCGAGAGAATGTTTCAGATTCAGAAAATTATTAGGATCATAATTTTATAAGAACTAAATCTAAAAATTAAAAAAACAACAACAACAGAGCAAAAGATTTGCAGGTCTTCATTAACATGAATCATGCGACAGTGAGGCTCCAGTAGGGACGACGTTAATTTTTTGGCCTAAATATGTCTTATTCTGACAATTCGATCTCAAAAGTTAACAATTTTCCTTCTCCATATTCCGGGATATCTGTTCTAAATATCCCATAGTACCCTCATAGTACCCCCACAATATCCTGAATCCCCCCCACAATATCCTGAATCCCGTTACTTTTTTTTACCTAAATCCTCCATATCTCGAAACTGACTCCAAACGGCCGCAGCAAGATATTGAACCTTTTCTCTCTACAACCAAAACTGAGACACAGCTATTAATTAACAAGTATTGTACACGGAGTTATAGGCTAGACAGGATAAAAAAATTCTTCCTGGTAACCTTTTTGCAATGCTTTTTCCATAGACTCCTTGCTTACATTTTCCATGCAAAAACGGTGGAACGTGTGTTCCTGATTACAAGCAAGGACTGTATGTATGTCGTTGTCCTACCGGTTACTATGGAAATAATTGCCAGCTGTCACAAAAAGTTCCGGGTAAGTAAAACAAAAAACAACAACAAAAACATAAAAATACGATAATATTTTGATACAACTGCGCGTACTCGACAATTCTTACTGTTGACAATCACTATGTGACACTAACTCTAATACTAACACTAACACTAATAGTAACAATCAGTAATAATCATAGTAACCATCATAATCATAATAATAGTTATAACAATCATCGTAATCATCATAACTGAATCATGATAATCATCATACTAATCATCATCATCATCATCATCATCATCATCATCATCATCATCATCAACACCACCACCACCACCACCACCAATAATACATAGTCCCAGGATACTCAACAATTTTCGGCTATTAACTGTTTGTCAAAAACAATCCAACACGTTTATGAAGGGAATCAAAGGAGAGCAAGAGACTTGAGGAAAATAATTTGTTTATCCAAATGACTTACTTAACTTAAATTTAAGAGGTGAAAAGAAAGCAAATGACTGAAACACTAGGCTCCTGAGGCTATTGAGTGCTGAAAAACAGGAGAAAAAGACACTTACAGACTTTTTCGCAAAGTCTTTTCTGTTGGTCGTTCCAATTCGGTGTAGGTGGAGCATTGTTCCTCTTTCTGCCGCTCTTTCTACCCGGGTAATGAGCGTCGCTGGCCTTTTTCTTGTCTCAAGGTCAGTTTTGGCATGCAGCGCAACCTTAGCTGTAGACTTGCCACAAGTCGACTTTTTCTTAATCCTTGACTTATCTATCTCCTTTGAGCGAAACGACGAAGTCGCGAAGGGGGGAGAGCGCAAACGACGTAAGCCAACAGCTAAAGCAATATAGAAAGCCTTATTGGAAAGGACTTTTTTGAAAGTCTACCCTAATTGAGGTCGTAAAACCTAAACCAAAGTAAACACTCTAGCCAATCACAAATAGCAAAGTCAATCCAATAAACCAATCAAAACCCGATGTAATTACATGTAGGTGAGGCAAAGCGCGGGAAAACGCGCGTGTGAGCGAGTCATGATTGGTTTTCTATTTTACTTTTGATTGGATGAATAAATGGCGCCAGTTTTTTCAAGCCAATCATGTAGCGTAGTCGAATGAATGGATGAATGAATGAATAACATCATTAACGTGTCAAAAATTCTAAGCTTACTGTAAACAGATTGTAAACAGGAAGGGTAGCTGATGTAAAACCAATTACTTTTCGACACTGTAGAAAAACTGTTCTAAACGGGCTTAAGGACGGTGGCTACTAATTCAAAGATATTTTTGCGCGGTTCACTGAATATGCGGGAAAAGCAAATCATAACGAGTGTAATTGAAATCCGAAAAGAAACTTGGGGGTTACCATGCATTTTTCGAAGATAATTAATCAGCAATATTTGTAAAAAGCTTTAAAATACAAAGCAATGTATGGCGTTTTTTTCCCAATTGAAGCTTAATTATCTCTGAAAAATGCGTGGTTACCCCCAATTTTCTTTTTGGATACCAAGAGCACTTGCTAAGTTCTACTTTCTCCGCATAGTTTTGAACCGCGCAAAAATATCTCTGTATTATAAGCACCACCCATAGGAAATCCGAGTATCTCGAGATGCGCAGACCGTATGCGCCATAACAATAGTAGGCACGGTCCTTCAAGAGATGGCAAGAATCAATCCTGCCCGTGTCAAGGCGAATGAACAACTAATTCGGAGTAGGACTTTCAAAACAAGTAGGGCCTGGTAAAAGACATTAGTGAGCCAGGACGATCATGTAAGGATATCGCAGACAGACACGTCTACTCACAGGGGGATGGTGAGTACTGGATTGACCAACCTGCGGGCTGCTAACAACTCGTTTATAGTGTATTGCGACCTCGACAACTCGACGGGAGGTAAGCGAAGTATGTTGTCTCATATGATTTTATTCCCCAATTCCCCAATATTTAAGTTCACTGACGAGTAACCCCGGGGCTCTATTGAGGTGTGTCTATAATACTATCAAAATTAGTTTATATAATAACCAAATTCAATGCGCGCGCTCTTGATTGCGTCAATCAGTTGTGGGTTATCGTTGCCGGTAAAACCGGACCGGAAAAAATCGCGCGCGCTTCGGAATTAATTATATTCAAAGCAAGAGGACTCCTACAAGATTTTCCATGAGTTAGAGCGCCCATAGCTGATCAAAGCACCAAGCGGGAGGCCCACATGCCGGTTAGAAACACTCGTAAGCATTCGTAAACCACTCGCCTTGCGGCCTCGTGGTTTACAAATTCTTCTCGTGTTCATACCAACATTCCTCGCGTGGTTTATCATGCCTATAACTCATAGAAACTTGTTGGACCTATTGTCTTTTACCACACAATTAATTCCGAAGAACGCGGCGGGATTTGAGCACGGTCACTTGTAGTATATGGTGGTTTACGGACACGATACCCACAGCTGTATTAAACCAATTCAGGAGCTGCGCTTAGCATTGATTTGGTTATTATACTAAACTATTTTTATATTAATTATACATCAAACCCCATACATGTTAAATATTGGGGAATTGGGGAATAAAATCATATTGATACAAAATACTCGCTTAGCTCCCGTCAGTGGTCGATTGTCGCAATTACCACTATAAACGAGTTGTTAGAGCCTACCAGGTGCAAATCCAGTACTCACCATTCCCCCTGTGAGTAGACCTTGTCTGTCTGCGATATCCTTACATGATAGTCGTGGCTCACTAATGTCCTTTTGCAAGGCCTAATTGTTTGAAAGTCACACTCCGTAGTTGTGGTTAAATTCGGGCTTGACACTGGCAGGATTGATTCTGCCATTCTCATTTAAGGACGGTGCCCCTACATTGTTATTGCGCATACGGTCTGCGCATCTCGAGATACTCGGATTTCCTATGGGTGGTGCTTATAATACAGAGATATTTTTGCGCGGTTCAAAACTATGCGGAGAAAGTAGAACTTAGCAAGTGCTCTTGGTATCCAAAAAGAAAATTGGGGGTAACCACGCATTTTTCAGAGATAATTAAGCTTCAATTGGGAAAAAAACGCCATACATTGCTTTGTATTTTAAAGCTTTTTACAAATATTGCTGATTAATTATCTTCGAAAAATGCATGGTAACCCCCAAGTTTCTTTTCGGATTTCAATTACACTCGTTATGATTTGCTTTTCCCGCATATTCAGTGAACCGCGCAAAAATATCTTTGAATTAGTAGCCACCGTCCTTAAGCCCGTTTAGAACAGTTTTTCTACAGTGTCGAAAAGTAATTGGTTTTACATCAGCTACCCTTCCTGTTTACAATCTGTTTACAGTAAGCTTAGAATTTTTGACACGTTAATGATGTTATTCATTCATTCATCCATTCATTCGACTACGCTACATGATTGGCTTGAAAAAACTGGCGCCATTTATTCATCCAATCAAAAGTAAAATAGAAAACCAATCATGACTCGCTCACACGCGCGTTTTCCCGCGCTTTGCCTCACCTACATGTAATTACATCGGGTTTTGATTGGTTTATTGGATTGACTTTGCTATTTGTGATTGGCTAGAGTGTTTACTTTGGTTTAGGTTTTACGACCTCAATTAGGGTAGACTTTCAAAAAAGTCCTTTCCAATAAGGCTTTCTATATTGCTTTAGCTGTTGGCTTACGTCGTTTGCGCTCTCCCCCCTTCGCGACTTCGTCGTTTCGCTCAAAGGAGATAGATAAGTCAAGGATTAAGAAAAAGTCGACTTGTGGCAAGTCTACAGCTAAGGTTGCGCTGCATGCCAAAACTGACCTTGAGACAAGAAAAAGGCCAGCGACGCTCATTACCCGGGTAGAAAGAGCGGCAGAAAGAGGAACAATGCTCCACCTACACCGAATTGGAACGACCAACAGAAAAGACTTTGCGAAAAAGTCTGTAAGTGTCTTTTTCTCCTGTTTTTCAGCACTCAATAGCCTCAGGAGCCTAGTGTTTCAGTCATTTGCTTTCTTTTCACCTCTTAAATTTAAGTTAAGTAAGTCATTTGGATAAACAAATTATTTTCCTCAAGTCTCTTGCTCTCCTTTGATTCCCTTCATAAACGTGTTGGATTGTTTTTGACAAACAGTTAATAGCCGAAAATTGTTGAGTATCCTGGGACTATGTATTATTGGTGGTGGTGGTGGTGGTGGTGTTGATGATGATGATGATGATGATGATGATGATGATGATGATGATGATTAGTATGATGATTATCATGATTCAGTTATGATGATTACGATGATTGTTATAACTATTATTATGATTATGATGGTTACTATGATTATTACTGATTGTTACTATTAGTGTTAGTGTTAGTATTAGAGTTAGTGTCACATAGTGATTGTCAACAGTAAGAATTGTCGAGTACGCGCAGTTGTATCAAAATATTATCGTATTTTTATGTTTTTGTTGTTGTTTTTTGTTTTACTTACCCGGAACTTTTTGTGACAGCTGGCAATTATTTCCATAGTAACCGGTAGGACAACGACATACATACAGTCCTTGCTTGTAATCAGGAACACACGTTCCACCGTTTTTGCATGGAAAATGTAAGCAAGGAGTCTATGGAAAAAGCATTGCAAAAAGGTTACCAGGAAGAATTTTTTTATCCTGTCTAGCCTATAACTCCGTGTACAATACTTGTTAATTAATAGCTGTGTCTCAGTTTTGGTTGTAGAGAGAAAAGGTTCAATATCTTGCTGCGGCCGTTTGGAGTCAGTTTCGAGATATGGAGGATTTAGGTAAAAAAAAGTAACGGGATTCAGGATATTGTGGGGGGGATTCAGGATATTGTGGGGGTACTATGAGGGTACTATGGGATATTTAGAACAGATATCCCGGAATATGGAGAAGGAAAATTGTTAACTTTTGAGATCGAATTGTCAGAATAAGACATATTTAGGCCAAAAAATTAACGTCGTCCCTACTGGAGCCTCACTGTCGCATGATTCATGTTAATGAAGACCTGCAAATCTTTTGCTCTGTTGTTGTTGTTTTTTTAATTTTTAGATTTAGTTCTTATAAAATTATGATCCTAATAATTTTCTGAATCTGAAACATTCTCTCGAATGTCTAAACTAGTTCAGTATTTAAGCATTAACATGTAAAGAGGTTATTTAAGAGAAACAAATTTTGTTGACTGAAAATTAAACTTCTTGGCCCTCTTTGTGTCGGATGAAATGCCATATAATTGCACTTTCAAATCCTCAACTGAGGAAGTTTTCCTCTCTTAACTTCTTTTTCCGTTACGAGTCCATTTTGAGCACATTTTAATTTGCGCCGATGAACGCAGAGAATAGACTCTTCTCCGCAATGGCGGCCGAAAATTCAAATAGGTTATTTATATTTTCCATTTTAATTGCCATTAACGACACAAAAGAAAAGAAAAAAATAACACAATACACTAGAAATTTATGATAACTTAAAGACAAAAGACTACAATTTTAAAGGTGGTAATGGTTAGGAAGCTTATATAGAAGCCGGGGGCTTATGAACTATAGGCTTCCTGACAATATAGGGTACATTATACAAATTATGGGGACAGCATGAAACGTTAAAATGTAGTCTTTTAAAAAAAAAAAAAAAAGAAAAGGAAAGAAGAAGTATGTAGCTCAACAAAGAGTCTATTTGACTAAGAAAGAAGAAATGTTTTTAAGTCTTTTGCCAAACAAACGGATGCTTTCACTGTTTTGAATTTCAGGGCTTAACGAGTTGAAAAACTTAGGTCCTTCAAACCGAATTGAGAAGTTTGGAATATTAGTTCCCCAGGGAGGTACGGCCGGGACGGCTGTTTTCGCAGGCTAGAGAATCGAAAGAAACTTATCTTATTATCTTCTTTTGCAAAATTAAAACGCGACTTAAAATAAAAACGTATACCAGCACTAGAAAGAACACCTTTACCTTAGTAACCCTGCAAAGTTTCAGCATCTCAGGTATAATATCAGCTGACAAAATGTATGTTTAAAATTGAAAAAATTACAGACGTTTGTATGACTGGGGGTTTGCATTATACCCCCAGTCATACAAACGTCTCTCTATTTTTCAATTTTCAACTTGCATTTTCTCAGCTGATATTATACCTGAAATGCTGAAACTTTGCAGGTTTACTAAAGTAAAGGCGTTTTTTCTAGTGCTGGTATACGTTTTTAATTTTGACTTATTTGAATTGTCGGCCGCCATTTTGGAGAAGGGTCTTTTCTCCCACCCTGATTGGCTACCTAGGCGAGGCATTCAGCGTGAAATTACGACTCTTGAAAGCGAGGCTTTGCGTGATATTGCAACATTTTCAAAGACGTAAATGATTTAAATAATGCCATGAGATTTAAGGAAAATTCATTACTTGACTCTTGAATTCCATTCTAGACTAGAAAATTAGACTAGAAAAACAGGTATCACACTCATCGCTTCGCGATTTATGCGATATCGGTTTTACTCGTTAAATTTAACGTGGGATTCCTTCGTCAAGTCAGTCAATTAAGTAATGAATTTTCTCATGCAACTGACATATATCACAGATTAGGTCACTAAGTATAATGCAAAGGAAAAACAGTAAGCATAAATCTTACTATTGCGCTCCAGTGGTGAAAGCCTTCGCGGCTTTTTTGAAATTTCTGTGAGGCGTTGTAAAAGTCCGTCGGCAAAAGCTCGCATGTAATTTGCCTGCTGTTTTCTGTGTTACCTTCCTTGATGTTAAATGACAAACACAAAACATGAGTGGTACACCTCAGAGCGCACTCGGTTACGAAGCCAACCAGAAGAGAACTTATTTTTTCCACGTCAAGGACATGGTTTTTATGTTGGATAAAATGCGAGAAAGCTTCATTTGGGCCAATCGAGAACCATGTATGGCGGTCAGTTTCGTTCATTCCAAAAATCGCGTGGTTTTGAACATTGTACCAAAAAATGCTAGCAATTGTTATCCATCGTGGAAAAGACATCTTTTTCCTTGAATAAAATACTTAATCAACTCTCAATAGAACATTCACTAGTATTTGTGCCTGCAGCTGATCCTCCTCTGAAATCAAAATAAATGTCCTCCCTTGGCTTTAGTCAAATACAACATGTCAAAGGTTGAACACTTTTTTTGCGAAGTGCATGACTTTTGTAATTAGTTGAACAAAAGAATGAAATGAAAAAGCCATCGTTTTCCTGTTGTGGTTGCAAAATAGTGTCATTGACAAATTTCGTATTTGGCGAAAAAAAAAGGTTTTGATAAATAATAAAATACTTTCGACTTCCTACAGTGTTTTCTCTTTGTCTCTCTTTGGCGCTGCTTGAAATATTGTATTGTTCTAATTGAACAACCAGTTTTTACCCTATGACAATTGAAATGAAACTTCATAGACATTAGCAACCAAGATGTCCCTCAAGGAAATTCAGCAAGCGAAAATTTAATCGTCACTGCGTTGTTAAGGAGATAATTTTGTGTTATAACCTTGTATCACTTATTTTACATAGAGCAATTTTTAATAAACCCTTGATATAAAGAAAATTTCTTCCACAGCCAAATTGCTATCACAAGGAATTAAATGCTTTCATTTTTGGTCGCGTTGCCTCTTCTAGAATAAAGGTTTGGCATTTAAAATTAAAAGCAATTTGTTAGTGTCTTTTCTTATATAGATGTCCTACTGTCCTAGGATGAATCCAATTTTAATACAAGTAGTCTTCTCGGCAGGCCTTAGATGATCGGTGCGACATCCTGTGTGGAATCCAATTTTATTTCAAAGTTAATTTCAGTTCAGGTAGTGTTGTTGGCGTCCGTTGTTGACTGGTGCGATTTCAAAAATTACACACGGTCTGAAAAAGCTTGTAAAAGCACTAATTTTACTTTCCATGATTTTTACAAGTAAAATATCATTTAGCAAACTGATGACATACAATTCTGCACTAGTATAAAACAAAATATAAGCGTTTTATGAACTTTTTTTTGAGTTATGTTTGCATAAACATTCGTAGATTACATTCAGACGCCAGAAACCACATCATTGAAGATATTTTGCTTGCTCAAAATTATTCATAATCATTGCAACAACGCTAAGTGTGACGTAAGAGGCAAAAAAAACTGACGACGTTTGGGGAAGGGAGGGAGAGAGAAAGAAAAAGTGAGAGTGGGTGCAAGAGAGATCGACTGCCGGCCTTTCATTACAATGGAATTAAGGTTTATTGGAAAGTGCGTTCATTTGTTATGTAAAATGAATGAATTATGCTGGGACGCAAGTTACGCATTGAGACTTCTAAAACAAAGGAACTCGTACCAGTCCATCCTGACTTTCCTTTATTTTGAAAGTCCCACTGCGCAACCCACTGGCTAGCTTGCGTTCCAGCATAACTTATTCCGTTCCATGTGACCGGATCCTGCAAAGAGCTTCTTTAACTTTAACCTCTGAAAACCAAGTAAAAGGTTCTGCCGATAACATGCAAGTTCAGGGTTTCCTGATATTTCAAAATGCTATAGCAGCCTCGAAATTAGAGAAGTGTCTAAAGTAAGCAGTCGTTGGGAAAACACGTACATGGGCGGGGTACATTTATCAGTGATCTAATACATCGAGTTGAGTAAAACATACTCAAAATTTATTCCTTCTTTCTCGAGACTAAGGTGCGAGTATGAGCTATATTAAAATTACTTCAGTGTGGGTAGATCTGCATAGTGCACCGGAATTTCAAGTAGTGTAAGGTGAAGGTATTAATGTACAATTGTAAAAACAATGTAATTAATCAAAAAATAATATATATGTAACAAAAACATATGAAGAAATGATGCAGATGATCATTTGATTTACATGACGGAGAAGTAACACATAGATGCATATGCTGTATCGAAAATAAGTGAAGTATAATTTAATTATAGCGAAATATAATGGTGAAATAATATAGTAAAATCCAAATAATTCAAGTATGAAGCAATTTAAATGTAAGTGGAATGTAAAAGGCAAAAGGAAACAAGATGTAAACGTTTACAATAAGTTTGTATGTGGAATATTTATATAAATGCATTAAATAGAATAGTTATCATACAGTTTGACGCAATTAAGTGAATAACAGTTCACAATTCCAGTTCACTCTCAATGGGTGAGGCAGTCCCCTCGTCGGTATTCTGTCTATCAACTGAAATCTCGGTCAACTCTCCCAGAGTGTTTTTTCCTCTGTCTTTATAAGGTAACGGACTTAAGCCGAAAGGCGAAGATCTGACCATGGATGACGCAGGCGTTGCCGGGGGAACAAAGTAGGAATTGCATAAATTAAATCGTTTTGCTGGACTCTCAAGATACGTTAGTGACTCCGGAGAACTCCCCAAAGGTGCAAAGGCCTTCTGACGCTTTGGAATTTGAATGGAATAAAACTTAAAGTTGGGAGAGGCTGGACTGTTGTAACGTTTTTGTAGCTCTTTTTCTGTTGGAGTTAAATGTCCTTTCTCTATTTCCGCGCTGTCAAGGCCGAAATACTTAGCGCACTTTCCGACACAATAAACAGGATCGTCAGGGTCCCATGTTTTGTATTTCAGTAAGTTTAATTCGCCTCTTGTTGGCAAATCACGTGATTCGTGCGGTCGAAATCCTCCATTGACAAAGATATTCTGCCAATCAATTGCAATATTACTTGGAAGAGAATCTTTAGAGATCTCTTTTGGTATTTTTTCAGGTTTGGCTGTTGCAGTATGGGCCAGGGGAGGTAGGTGATCTCGGTCAATTCTTTCATAGTTGGAATTGGCTCTGGACACCTTTGTTACATCGTCAAGGGAAGGTGAAGAAGTGTCGCTGCTATCCTCTCCGTCTTGATCAAACGTCACTTCGCTTATTTCGTTCTCTTCAATCTGCGGCATGTCGTCCACCGTGTCTGTTGTTAGTTCGTCTCGCTCGTTGATGCACTTATTCAAGTTTTCAAATAAGTTTTGACATGTTCTCCTTGTCACTTTCGCACCGAACAGGACGGACGTGCAACTCACGTCCAATCCAGATACCTCCCTGTCATGTTCACCAGCTTTTCTTGATCTGTTCTGACTGAGCAGTTTTGCCCAGCTGTTGCTTCGAAGTTGAGGTTTCCTCGGCGTTATTCCAGGAAGGTGTTTCGTCAAGTTATGCCTTTCTGATTTCATCTTGGGAACATGCAGTCTACGTCATAAATGTCGGTGCTGTTGTCAGGCGAATAAAACTAAAAGACAAGAGATGAGAAAACAGTATATCAGTAAAGCAAAGCAACTTTTCTTGTGACTCTTCCTTTGGCCACTTCTGTAGGTCCTCCACCTAAGGAGGGTAGTAAGGCCTGTGCCTGTGAGGGAAAATATCTGAAATGAACCAATCAGATTTCTCTATTGCCGGCCCAATATATTTCAAGTATTGAACAGGGAGTGCGCCACCTCCCCCTCCCCCCCATTAAAGGATTTCTCACAGTTTTGTTGCTTAAAGTACTTTCCTAAAAGATTTAACTTACACTTAATTGGTTCTTTGTCGTTTCCTTTAAGTTTCCACTCCTTCTTGTCTTTTGAAAGCGTCACGTCAGATTGAACTATTCGGCCGATGTCAGTCGCGTAATAAATCTCTTATTTATCAAACATGCTCGGGACCTTACTTAAAAAATATATTGCCGGACCCTTGGTCTTTTTTCGTACTGTGGGTCGGACTATAAAAAGAGAGCTCGATAATGGAACATGCTGTATTTGTGACATAGTTAAGTCAGTCGATAGTGGCCACTAATCTGAAGTGCACAGTAGGGCAGACATCAAAGACATTCACTTGTTTTCATGCTCAGGCTTGGCTCAGGTGAATACTACAAGCTATCCCATTTGTGAAATAAGTTCATGCCGTCAACTTAATTGAAGAGCTTCAAAAAGTTGATGAATTGTCAACTACTACTGCTATATATTCGTGTAGCAGTCACTGTTCTGTTTAAGAAAAACACTATAACAAGGTATAGGACCAGATAGAACTGAGACACATTCACTCAGTAGGCAAGTAACTCATATAATTAACCAAAAAAAGGTATAGGACCAGCTAGAACTGAGGCCCATTCACTCAGTAGGGAAGTAACTCATAACAGTTGTTCTTTCGCTTTAATTTGTTCGCAAACAAATTCCAAACCATCAAACGAATGGGATTGTTTATTGTAATTAATTCGCGCCGCATCGTCAACAACTTTCAAAAACTTCGTTCTACTTTTCTTCAGCATTTAAACTGTTGGATACCGTGAAATACCTAGACTATATCAGCAGCTGAGCTTACTAAACCCAGACTAAGTACGCGCGATTAGCCGTCTTGGATTATCTATTTCATTCTTGCGCTTTTCGGTTTAATCTCTTAATTGCACGATGAAACCTATCAGCATTTAAAAGCCTTATGAATCTCACCTATCTTACAAACGTTCTTCTTGTTGAGTCCACAATGTTTATGTAGTTTGGATCATGGACGCAGCTGGTATGAATCCGGAGAACCAACTTCCTATCCAGAGCTGGTGATTCGTGGACGTTTCACTCTGATATATACGATCCGTTGCTAAGCGGTAACACAGAAGTTTTACCACCACGCTTGGTTTCACAAAAGTGATTAGCCTTACAATAACGGCTAATCCATCGCTTCAATAGAATTCAGTGGAAGGTTTAATTTTCTAAGCGAACGAAAATAGGAAAAAATCCCAGGGGTGTTCTATTCGAAGCTGTTTGAACCATAAGAGAAGACAAGTCTCAACGGGTAGTCGCTATTAACTTGGTTGGATGAAGTGGTTTTTAATAAAAACTATAGTTTAATATACCAGCATGCCGCTAAATGACTGTTAAAGGAAAATCGTCATAGTTTTTGACCCTACGTGAATATATTTACAATTTGTCAAGAGATTACGAACCTCTCTATTTTCCTCTTTTAGTTGCTTCCGTTTAAAATGATTTACGCATATTTTCAAAGGGAAACTCTGATATGATAACCAGACACGGTCATAGAAACTCCAATTCAATTCAAATCATGATCAGTTTTCTTTATACTTCTTTTAGTTCAATAAATTTTACTTAATTAATCAAAACATCGGAAAAAAGAAATAGAAAATTACGTCAATTAAAAGAAAAGTATGAAGCCACCAGAGGAACAAACACTTTCGACCAGTGGCCGCTAACAAATTCGTAAAATTATTGAGGATTAAACGGTTTTCTTTGCTACATTCATTTATCTTACCGTTGACAACCCCGTATACAATTGATGTCTTTATTAAAACAACGTGATGCCTCGGTGGGATATGCATTCTGAGGGAACATTACTGAAAATTGCTCTAAATTAAATTTAGAGATCGCGCCTGACTTGTCTTGAATCCAAATGTGTTGCATCAAACAGCTCACCAGGCCGGAACCCGATCTCACCCATTTGAAATATTAGTTACATGACCGCCCGCAAAACAACTCCGGCATGTGTATTCTTTTTATATCCACGTGGAGTTGGAAAAAAAGCATAAGAAATAATAGTTGTCCGGCTCGGCAAAATAATGGGTTGAAATATCAGTGCAGTGATACTTATAACTAAAATGAATAGTAAGGTATGCCCTATAAAATTCCGATAACAGGCCTTTTCTTGTAGTTTATATATCTAGTGGAGACTTCACAACGACTTATAAACGTGTTCCCTTTATCACAAAAAGATTCAACAAGCAAAATGCATGTACGGAATTTACTTACTTTTCGCGTATATGCAAGTCCAAATATTTTCGGAGCTCAAAATTCCTTCCGATGCTCAGCTGCCCTGTAAAAAATTAGCCCAGTGGAAAAAGTGTTCCGCTTGTACTGTCTATGTTCAGAAGTACGCGCTGCAGACCTACTTTAATCAGTATGGCCTGGTAACTAAAACAGTCTCACAGCATGCTTTGCAGCCTCACGATCGGCGGGGTCGGCCATATTGGAAGGTAGAAATATCGTACGACCATGATTTCTCGGTTACGTTTGGTTAGCAGAATCGGTAAGTGTTCATTCTAGTAAGACGAATGCACGGTTTTACTACCGATGTAGGCCTTTGAGTTCGATACATACATACGATCGGAATTATTTGTCTCTTATTTTTTATGTTGACCATCCTCTTGAAAGTAAGCTTGCCAGCTTGTGTTGAAACGTAACAGCAAATTATAAATATTATAAGCTTAACAGTGAGCAGGGACCCGTTTATCGAAAGCCCCGGAAACTTTTCGGACCCGTTAAGCCATAGCAAAATTACAGATTACAGATTACAGATGACAGAGCTGTTTTATTCACATATTCTTAATATGAGCAGAGGTTCCGAATGTCAGACAACTCGCCCCCTGGACAACTCGCCCCAGACAACTCTCCCCCGATCTTCAGACTCGGTAGTAGATAAAAGAACGTAGAATAATTTGTATGACATTAAGTATTGGTTCATATGTATTTAGTGGCTTTGGCTTGGTAGTAGATAAAAGAACAAGGGGGCTTGTTGTCAGAAGATCAGGGGCGAGTTGTCTGGGGCGAATTGTCCAGTGGGTGAGTTGTCCGGATACCGAGGTTTCCCATGCAAGAAGCTTCAGACATATACACACCTCAGTTTTTAGGTACGGATGAACTAAAAATGGCTTTACAAGACCAAAAATTTTGGGGGGGCTTGGGAGAAGCGGGCCGCAAGCCCCAGTTGTTCAAAAGCTGGATCAGGGTTCTCCCTAAATTTTTGAGTAGGAGAATAAAATGGAGCAGCCGGCAGAGGAATTTCCGCCATTTTGTACGTGTTGGAATACATAGTGTGTTGTCTTATATGGAGTGCTTTTCGTCGGTAACCGTTGCCTCGCAATCTGAGCCTATTTAGTATGCTGAACGTTCGATCGATGTCTGCAAGCAGATTCAAGCGTGGCGAAATTCTTGACAAAACTTTCAAGTTTATTCAGTCAAAAACATTTTTTGGACACTTGGCTCTTTAAGGAAAACTTTATTTATTTCTGAATGTATTTACCCAAGGGAAAGCTGGTGTCGCAAATGGAAAAGTTGCTGTTGGATGCAAAATTTACTTTTTTATTTGGATCTGAGTAGCCGGCGCGTCCAGGACGACTAGCCCGGCGATTGACGCCGGGCTTATGGAGATCTCTGTGGATAACTCTATTCTTTGGATAAATTGCTATTCAGTGGATAAGTGTTAACAAAACAAACCACGCTATCCACTGGATAGTGATTTATCCAGTGGATAACATTATCCAACTTTCAAAAAACTCGGGCCATCTCCTATACCATCAGTTAAATTAGCTTTAACTTCAACTTATTTTGTGCTCTGAAGCTCTGAATTAAGCTGTAGCAACTTAGAAATGACAAATCAGCATATTGACATCAGAGTGAGTTCTACTTCTGTTTTTTTTTCAAACTTGTACATAAGCTTATACTTATCTCGACATTATAATTCATTCATGTAAAAAAAAAAGTTTCTCAAACAAAACAAGCTTATTTGCATACCTTGAACAAAGGACTGAGATGAGGTTTTATTCTGTAGGCAGTGCATCAAGACTCTTGGCACATGGTAAACCAAGGTCAGTGGATTGTTAAGTTAGGTACAGGTAGTACAGCTGAAATATGAGTGAACCAAAGCATATATGCATAATTCACATCAGTTAAAAACAGGTATACACATCTGTATACACACATAAGCGTTTACAGTAGACTCGTGTATGCTCTAAGTGTTATAAATGAACAACAGGCCTATGAGCAGATTGTGCACAGAAAGTTCATGCTCTGTAAACCAAATATTAACCCAAAAATTATATGCAGCTTTTACAACATGGGTTCAACAATTTGGGTCTGAGAAATGAACATTCTGTTGTCTTTATTGTTCACCGCTGATTTTCCTGTAACTGTGGTATGGCCTGCACCAAAAAAGCATGAATTTATTTATTTATCAACAGTGTTCCAGCCACTACAAGACTTTTGTGTCAGGTTACACCAAAGAAAGGTAAAAAATTTATTACATTAATAGTATAATATACCAGGTCACCTGAGATAAAACTATAGATAATTTACACTATTCAAGTTATTGCTCTGCAAGGGACCATTGTATACTTCTTTTTGCAGGTTGGGCAAACACAAATGGTCTATTTTTTTAAGGAAATAATATTTGAATCATGGGTGTTTTGTTCGGTTGCTACACACTTGTTTCATGGGAGTGGCAACCAAATTTCAGG
>JAHPZR010024337.1:32500-72444 GCA_019787425.1 Platygyra sinensis | reverse complement strand
TTGTTCTGATAGGCTGGAGACAGTGTGTCCCACATCTAAAAAACAGAAGGGTTTTGTCTGAGTTACTTTCAAAAAAGAAAAAGATATATATAAGTGGCCACCTCTCCTAGGTGACCAGTTTTCCAAAAATACCAAGAGTTTCCACATCAAATCACTACCTGGCACAAAATATGATCGATGAAAAGCGTAGAGTTTTTGGGCTTCTCTACGACCTCTACAGCTTCTTGTACATCTGAGTGGAACAAAACTTACAGTTCAGTATTGTATTATGTAAATCTACTCAAGAGAAATCTGCTCCACTCGACTCTAAGACTAACAACTATACCATGCTAGCTACTCTGCTCTACTCTAGTGTACTCAACTCTACTCTCTGCTATGATGGTCTACTAGAGGTTCTTCTACTCTTACTCTACTCTATAGGTTGTTCTACTTTACGCTAAAAACCCCAACTCTCCGCTTCTCTACTCTACTCTACTCTACTCTACTCTACTCTCATGTACTCTACTTCTACTCCACGCCACGCCAGGCCACATACTCTACTCTACTCTAATCTACTCTACTATACGCTTCTGTAATGTGCTCTACTCTACTCTACTCCACTCCACTCTACTCTAGTATACTCTACTCTACTCTAGAGTACAGTAGAGTAGAGTATAGTAGAGTACAGTACAGCACAGTAGATTAGAGTATAGTATAGTATAGTTGTAGTGTAGTGTAGTATAGTAGGGTAGAGTAGAGTAGAGTAGAGTAGAGCAGAGTAAAAGTTGAGCAGAGCAGAGTAGAGCAGAGTAGAGTAGAGTAGAGTAGAGTAGAGTAGAGTAGAGTAGAGAAGGGTAGAGTAAAGTAGAGTAGAGTAGAGTAGAGAAGAGTAGAGTAGAGAAGAGTAGAGTAGAGTAGAGTAGAGTAGAGTAGAGTAGAGTAGAGTAGAGTAGAGCAGAGTAGAGCAGAGTAGAGCAGAGTAGAGTAGAGCAGAGCAGAGTAGAGTAGAGTAGAGTAGAGTAGAGTAGAGTAGAGTAGAGTAGAGTAGAGTAGAGTACAGTAGAGTACAGTAGAGTAGGGTACAGTAGAGTAGAGTACAGTAGAGTAGAGTATAGTACAGTAAAGTAGAGTGGAGTAGAGTAGAGTAAAGTAGAGTAGAGTATAGTAGAGTACAGTACAGTAGAGCACAGTAGAGTATAGTACAGTAGAGTATATAGTACAGTAGAGTACAGTACAGTAGAGTAAAGTAGAGCAGGAATTTCTAATAAGGTTTGTGTGTGATGTGACGTTTGCACTAAGTCAAAGTTTTTGCAAGGGAAAGTTCTGTCCAGCGGCACGTGCTGACAAGTCGATTACACAATTTGCGACAAATGAACTTTTGTTTAGCAAAGCGTCACGGCAAAAAACATAGCTGGTTCTATTTAGCATAAAGCTTGTGTTCTTAAGTATACACAAGTATACGTCACTAAACTGATGAAAAACTATTAACCAATAAAATGCCAAAGGCCTTATCTCTGTTTTGATCTGTACAGTTATTCAGTAGAGGAGAGGAGAGGAGAGGAGAGGGAGGAGGAGAGGAGAGGAGAGGGAGAGGAGAAGGAGAGGAGAGGAGAGGAGAGGAGAGGAGAGGAGAACAACGCATGAACTAACCCATAATACCGCTGGACAAAGTCAGCCCTGGGACTCCCACTGCCATATGACTGCTGCAAACGCTGTGGACTACAACTTACAATGCTAAACAAATGCTAATACACGGCCAGAACATTGGCCAACGCTTACAAAGAATGCCACTGACCAGACTACCTCCTGGCCACAACTCTGTACATTCACAGACTATATCACAAACGCTACATAACACATTAAACGCTAGCAGATGGCCAAAGCACTAACACCACCTGCAAACAAGATAAGCTCCTAGTCGTTAACTATGTTAAATTCCATTTAACTATATTAATAAAGCTTGTCTACTTGCTATATAGGGAGTACAGTCTGTAGAGGCCCAAAAACTCTATGCTTTTTTCAATCATATTTTGGGGGCACATTTGTATTTTTAAGTGACCACCTCTCATAAGTGACCATGACCACTTGTGGAGGGTTTTAACCTCCAGTAAGTGACCACTTGACAGATGATAGAGTGGAAATTGGATAATAAGGTGTTGTAAAATTATAGCATTCCTGGGTAGTACCAGAGACGGAAACTTCTCAATGGAAAGAACCAGATTTTTTCTCAAAATTGACTTTTCTCATGAATAAAAACATTTCAAACCTGAAGTAAGTCTCTGCAGTCACTTATGGGAGGTTCAATTATATTTATATTATTTTGTGTAAATATAAAAAAACATTCCTACATGTTTGAGGGAACTTAAGGCAGGTGAGGGAACATTCACCTAGGAACTTGACCGACCTATGTTATCACACAGGGTTCGTACACTTATGACCTGTCAAAATTCCATGACTTTCCATGACTTTTTTCATGACTTTTTGAAATATTCCATGACCTAAGTTAAGCTATTTCCCTCCGGCAGTAGTGTCAAAAGAATCATTTATTCAGCTGAAATTACATTTGATTTTTGGACTTGCCAATTAATTTTTCAACTTTGGATCTTAATGCCTTTCATTCATATAAAACATACTGATTTTCCATGACTTTCCATGACCTACACCTAAATTTCAGGACTTTCCAGGCCTGGAAAATGAAATTGTAAAATTCCATGACTTTCCAGGTTTTCCATGACCTGTACGAACCCTGATCACAGCATTTTTCATTGTCACAACAGATTATTTGGAAAATTCTTAGTTTTAGCAATCATTAGTTAGTCAGAGTCTGAAATTCCTTTGTAATATCGAGAGTAACTCACATTGACATCAGCTTATTCCAGCGAGGATTTGTTGAACCATTATGAGCTGTTGGACTTTCAAATACGTGGTTTCCAACAGTGACACGGCAGTAAGGATCCATGCGTGTAAGACCATAGTTCTTAGCTAACTTAGCCTGTAAAAAATTACAAACATGATACGAAAAAGTTCATTATTTAAACAAAAAAATTAGACTACAAGAATAGTAAAAAAAACACACAGGATATGACCTGCTCTAAGCTTAGTATGTTATCTTATTCTTTATATCGCCTAGTCTCTCTTTTCAACTCTTTACTTTTGTCCAAGCATGTATTTAAATTTTACTTATTATCCCTTGTATAAAAGATTCTGCAGACCTGTTGTATTGTGACACTAAGTCTCCCCTTGGGAAGTTGTTGATACGGTGGCATAAGTCCTGTAGGTTGATAATAAGTAACAGGCTGTACTGGGACCATCGGTCCTCTGCCTGTCGGTTGGGGAGCTTGATTCATTGCTGGCGATAGCCGCAAGAAGTCTTCTGGTAAATCACCAGTCATTACGTTTCGTCTGGAAGATCCTAGCACCAAAAAAATAAGCAATAATTCAATACTTGTTGTGTATCCAAGAAAGTATACCAATATCAATATCCTATTACTATACGGTGGAACCTTTTTAATATGACCACCAAAGGGCCACAAAAAATCTGGCCATATTAACAGGGTGGCCATATCAACAGGGTTCTTTAAAAATATAATTGACTGACTGAGCTTTTATTCAGGCCAGAATAAAGTGGCTATAATAGCGACGTGACTGTATTAGCAAGGTTCCAATGTGTATGCTACAGATAGAATTTGAATATTAAGTGATCTTAGGGTAACTTCAATGTTGTTACATGTGCTGTCAAAGCTATCATTTTCTTATTAGTATATATGTGGAAAGATGGAGATAATTGAGAATTGTTTTGGCTTTTCTTTACAGCACTGCATTTATTTTAATTATTTTAAGTCTTGTCTAGTGAGAGTAGCACAAAATGAAAACAATTTAAACTTGTGTTACATGCTCTACCAAAACAAATAAAGAAGAAACAGCTATAAAGACTGTTGGTCCCTAAGCACTGATTATATGTTACTATACTTGCTTCAAATTTTTCAAGATTAATTTGGAATTGTGTCTGTTGTGATTGGCTAATGTAATTTCTCGAATTTTGATCATGTGACACTTAATTTAAAGCTACTTTAATTAAATCGTCAATAGTAGAAAATCTCTTTTCACAGTAGTGATAATGTTCGCATACATCTACTATAGTCCAGTTTTGGCGTCCTCTCTGGCCCTCTCTCCTGACATTTTGTGAGAAATGGCCAACCATTCCTGATCAATACTGTTGTGTTAAAAATCACTTCAAATATACATGGCTATTCTTCAATTGAATTCCTTATTTCACACTATAAACAACATTTACACAATAATTATTTACAACATTTACACAAATATAGTTATTCTTGTTTGGTGAGCCAGAATTTACCTTTAGTTACCTTTATTTCACCGTTGATATTCAGCTTGGAATGACTGAGGAAATTTGTCGACTCATTTCAGTTCTTTATATATAATGCAGTGAAGCTAATTATAGCTATGTCATGTACTTGCTCATCAAAAATCTCTTCATAGTCATACGCAAAAATACATAGCGATACAATAACTACTTGTCCTTTTACCTGTTGTCATACGTGACAATAAAATAGTGCATGTCCACCTTCTTAAATCGTCCTCAGGCAAGTAAAAATTAATGAAAAGGAAGTAATGATGGGTTTATGTATGAAATGGACTGTCGAAAACAAGAAGCCTTATTTTGAAGCCTGTCGTTCTCACTTTTACAGTCTTTTCACTGGTTCAGTGCTAGCAAGAGACTTTTATGTTTAGATTTGTTACTAGTAAATATGGTGTAACAACCTCTCATTTCCTTGTTCAGAGAAAGATTCACTGCCATTTGATTTCATTAACAAAATTCGCTCACCTGATGAAGGAACAGCCGCCATCTTGACAAACTTCCGTGATCCTGGCCCATGATGCTTTTCACTTCCTTCGAGTTCCTCGCGTTCAGCAATGCGGAAACGCGCGTGTGACACGTCTACAGCATAAAATGCACTTGCCACGAGGATTGGCCACTAAGCGCGGCTGCGGCATTGAGAGAACTTCATCAGGAAGGAACAATCACGGCTAACGGGAGGTAGGTTGTTCTACGACTGTGGTTTCTTCTACGAACAGAGCATTTCGATAAACCAACTGATCTACTTTGGTTTTGGTTGCATGTGTGTATGTAGTCCCTGCTGTGCATAATGCGGGTCCCTCATAAAAACTTACCGACTATCAAATAAGCTTAGTTACATAAGACTTAAATGCTCACTTGACTTTTTCCATGGCCAAGCCCACAGTGTTTATATGTATAGACTTTGGCCACGGAGAGGGTAATATTTGTACTTATTTTGCACGTGTATGTAAGGGTATATGTGAGCTTGTAATGTACGCATGAAGTCGGGTGTATTAAATTGAGTCTTGGTTTTGAGTATGATAAGACTTACGAGAATTTAAGTGCTATTTGGGCGATCGGATTGGTTTTCATGCTACAGTGTAAAAGTTGCAAACTATCATTGGTACATAATATTTATAATTTATTTGGTACATAATATTTATAATTTATTTTTATGTAATTTATTTCATTTTTTTGATTACTTTAATTATTTTATAGATTTATTTTCTTCGGAGATATTAGCAATTTGCTATCAACTAATTCGAAGTAAAATAAAGTCTTTGATTGATTGATTGATTGATTGATTGATTGGTCGGAGTACATGTCTGTCCTGATTTAGCAAAAGATAGCCTTGGAAAACCAAATGCACTCCAGGCTATTTTCCCCCACCCTGCCCTCCCCCTGTAGGGACGTGAGGGCCTCCCACCTAACCCAAGGTACTCCTCCCGTAGACGGTCAAGGCTAAGCTAACAGGAGGCAGCCGGCTGCTAAGGCCAGCTGCCAATAAGCAAAGTCAAGAACCAGTACTGACCCTTAAAGCAGAGCAAAAGTCTTTGTTGAAACAAGGCAAAACACTGAACAAACCCACCCCCCCTAGCAGGCCTGAAATTCAACAGCTGAGCCTGGGCTCCCTAGGGTGGCTAGACCAAGGCCTGGGTTAACTGCCCCAATGGTGCATGACGCAGCCCCCCCTCAATTTTTTTCGACGCCACTGGCTTGAAGGTCGACTGTCGTCGACCTTCAAGCCCGGATTCCGGAGTCCACGTTTTGTCAAATCAGGACAGATGTACAAGCCAATTTTTGTATTAAAAATGATATCCTTCAGGGATCATCTCTTGGGATGTACTGTTGGCCCGCAACTATTTAAGCTTATCATCCTTATTAACGATCTCCCCTCATATCATGTTGTTAAAACGTATGTAGATATGACACTTACTTAACCGCACCTGCTCCGCAGCTGCAGAAGTCCTTGAATTTAAAATCAATAGTGACATGAATTTAATTGTTTATGGTTAAAAGCAATTTGTTATCAATAATGTACCACTAATGTTATAATGTATACAGATGACACCTTAGTTCAGCTGCACATGACCCAGGCATCCTTGAATTTAAAAAATTATCAATGATAATATGATGTGCTAAAAATTTAATGGGGCAGCTGTGACACATGCTATTGACCAAGCTTTTTTGGTAAACATGGATTGACATTGATCTTGTACTTCGGCCTAAGACTTCTATTATCTTTTATTTTTTTTTACAAAGCACATAACTCTGTTTTGATATGGCTGAGCAAAAAAGAATTATTGTTACTGGTGGCACTGGTCTTGTTGGAAAAGCTATAGAGGAAGTGGTAACAAAAGAGGAAAGCAGATCTGATGAAACTTGGATATTTCTGTCCTCTAAAGATGGAGACCTCTGGTAAGGCCTAAACCTGTAAAAAATTTCATCCCCAAGCAGATTAGTGACACTATGGTTTTTTTCCCCTCATATATTAAAAGAAAAGTTTCACTGCAAGCCATTCCTATAATGTTGTTCACAATAAGGGCAGGAGACTGAAACTAATAAATTGCATTTTTATTATTACCAGGTAGTTAAGTAACAAAAATGAAGGATGCTTTCTGCTAAATTTGGTGCATAATGTTTTTCTGTCAATTAATAGTGAAATTATACTCTTTTTTCTACTTTTATTTTTTAGCGACGCAGCTGCTACTAAAGCAATTTTTGACAAACACAACCCAACCCATGTTATTCACTTGGCAGCTTTGGTTGGTGGTCTCTTTAAGAACCTCAAGTATAATCTGGATTTTTGGGTATGTGAGGCGGTTTTCTTCAAAACTACTGTCAGTATGTACTTGGCATGATGTTTGAGAAATTCTCGATAACCCTTTAACCTGTTGCATGCCTTTGCCAATGTCATATTAATATCAAGAATCATCTTGAAACTATGCTCTAACAATCCTTAATTCGATTTGCTGCAACCATTAGTCCAAGAACTTGGTTCAACAGTTTTTAATTAATAAGTTGATTGATAAATCATTTGCCTTCCTATAGCTTCTACTTTATCATTCCCTCCATTTTTATTTGCAGCGGATGAATACGCAGATTAATGACAATGTTCTTCACAATTGTCACCTTAGTAAGGTGGGACTAGTAAGAAGTTTTCAATATGTTTGTTAGCTTAATTGTTTACATACATGTATGTCTTTGTAGATGGCTGATCAAATTACATTTAATGCTCAAGATAATAATTTATATCTTTGATTTTTTACTAACCTAACAAAGTTACTAGACCGTATTATTTCCAGTTAAATTTGCCTTGCAATTGCAGCATAAAATCAAATCTCTGTAGGCAATGAGTGTTGCTGTCGTGAGACTGTAGTGTTGTTGACTGCTTAGAATGATAACACCAACAAGGCTACCAAATAAATAAAAGTTGGAACCGGAAACACCTGTTATAACTGAATGTGCTCGATGTGTCCTTGATAATATACATGAATAACTTAACTGTAGTTGATACAACTCACCCACAAAGTTGCAAGTTTAATTTCAGGTGACAAGATTTAAGGCTACATGTGAATCAAAACTTAATGATAGTCCTGGGCCTAATGATTTGACCTACATACATACATACATTTTACATGCATACATTTTATTTTGTTTTCAAATTTAAAAATTAAACATTAAACATGCCCGTGGATAGCATAAGCTAGTCTAGGCGGGTCATGTTAACAAAAATAATTACAAGTTAGACTAGTTTGTGCTATATATTTTGTACAGTGAATTAACTTGGAAATATGGTCAGATAAAACTCCTCACCTTCCTACAGGTGACCTGATAACCTTTTAGTTTTGCATTTTGTTGTATTATCTGGGTCCTTGATATTCAACATATAGTCTTTCATGTCCCTTGAATTACAGGCCCAATGCTGCACATGGTGCAAAGTTCTGGTGATAAGTGCCTCCCATTATGTTAAGCCAGGCACCACTTGGTATATTGCAGGCTACATCTTGGGTCAGTTAACTTGACAGTTGCCCAATAGTGAACCTATTTATGCCAGCTGTCTCTTGAGGGAAGTTTTAAATGCCACTTAGCTCTTAGACTTGTAAGCAAGCCAACGTTTTAAGTGTTTAAGTAGCTGGAGTTTTGTGAAAAGTAGACCGTTGTGGGACCTGATAAACATCATCACCAACATATCTTGACTCGTGAAGCAATAAAAGTAGCCGGCGAAACCTGGCAGAGAAGCCGGTGAAGTTTGCGGGCTGCCAGCTCTTATATATGTTACAGGTCAAATTTAAATTCAGGTTAAATTTTCTCCAACCTAGGTCAAGTTGTTTCAACCTAGGTCATTTTGTGTCAACCTAGGTCAGTTTGAGTTTTTTTTTTTTTTTTTTTTGCGGCAAACAAAAATGTTTTTGGCATCTTCTCTTCATCCTCCTTCTCTTCATCTCCACTCTACTTACTTCCCTTACTATTCCCTCCCTGCTCTCCCAACACTGCAGCCCATATCCTTTTTATCTCAATGCTTACCTTGTGAGCCTTGGACCACAGACCTTTGGTTTTCCTTTGGATTCATGTCCTGATGCCTTACCACTGAGCCATGGACACTTGGATGCAAGTTCCACTATTTTTTTTAATTACATATACATTGTAGTCGTAATAAATTTCCTTAAATTATTCAAATCAGACATACTCACCCATTATTACACTACAGTACATGTACCTCTGCCCTAACTATATACAAATTAATCTTACTGTAATATCAAATTGACCTACCTGGAAAACAAATTGACCTAGGTTGAAACAATTTGACCTAGGTTGAAACAAATTGACCTAAGGAACAAATTGACCTGTAACATATACAACCCTGAGCATGCTAAATGTTTTTTTTTCCTTGAATGCAGGTTAAAAAATGCGTTTCTTGTCTCTCGACATGCATTTTTCCAGACAAGACAACATATCCTATAGATGAAACAATGGTTCATAACGGACCTCCCCACACTTCCAACTTTGGTTACTCATATGCTAAACGTATGATTGATGTGCAGAACAGGTACCGTAAGTGTTCCTGGCCTATAAGTTATATCTCTAATTCATACTCGATTGACCATAGTAGTTGAAAATTAAAAACCCTTTTACATGACAAAGAACATTTTTCTCTTTCCTCATAAATTTTTCAGGTATTATGCTTATACAGTACTTATAGTAAGAATAATTCAATTTAGGACCCTCGTTCCAATAAGCAACCCCTTTTCAAAGTTTTTGCCACTCTTAATTACAGCCACTATTCCTTAACCCATTGACTCCTGGAACATTTTGCCAAAAGTGCAATTTTTGGACATTTTGGTGGTTTTGAGGCTGGATATCAGCCAAATTAGCTTTAATCTGGTCAAAAACACATTTGCAATACAGCAGCTAGCCCTTCTTGCCACTAGAATCACGCTTTACAACCTTTTGGGGTGGGCATGCGCAGAAATCGAAATTTTCAGAAATCAAAGTTTTCGGACAAGAAGGTGACCTACATCTGTAGGCTTTTCGAGTTTTGAATTATTTTTTCCTCTTCCCATTTTCTCCTTTACTTTTCTTTTTGCTGCAGTGATTGATCTTTTATTGGGCTTGCTTGCAGTTAAAAAACTTCTAAGAAAGAGTCATCGAGGCGGCCAATTTTTACCATGGAGCAGCTAGGTGTAGTGGCAGGAAATTTTGCTCTGAGTTTTTCACTCCTCTTTTTTAGCACTCTTGTGCATATCTCGGGTTCCATTAGGCCAATCACTCTGATCTAGGCATCATTGGAGGATCTTTTCCTCCTGCAGAAGTTGAGTATAGATGATGCCAATTTTGGTCAAAACTGATGACGTCAGAAGTGGAAGAAAGGCCAAGGCTCGTCACTGGCAGTTACGGGAGGCACAGGAGTCAATGGGTTAATAAGCACCTCAAAACCAACAAGACAGTATTCCCATTATATATAGACCCTTATTATAATTGGCGCACATATTCTTTTTCAGGTACAATTTTGTACAATTATTGAACATTTTCCTTCTGAATTGTTCCCACCTTTCCTGTATTTGCAAAATGAATGAATGCCACTTTATTTCAACAGGGTGCATAATGTTTTCATAAACAGTCAAAGGCTGTAGTCTTTCTTATGGCCCTATGGAAAACTAAATTACAGTTCAACACAATTAAAATACATGTATTAATTTTGCACACAAGTTTAAAAAAGTGATTTCTTTTGAATTTCTTTACATCAATGAAACAGACTAAACCATTACCAGTAACATTTTCCAACAGTTTAACGGCATTATAAATTAAAGAACATTCACTTCATGTTATTGGTACACATGTAGGTGACCTTGTCAACTAGTCCTAAATCAAGCCATCCTAAATATTCACTAGTCTTCTAGGAGTCACAACTGTTATTTTCATGTTCCAACACAATTGAATTCCCTCTGTTTGACATGTTCAGATGAAGTTTTTGTCAAAAGGGAGCTGTTAAGTACCACATCCTTACTAAGTCAGGCTCCCCAATCCCTTGAACTCCCAGGTGCTAAATCAAACAATGCAGTATATAAACAAATTAATGTTTTTTTTTTCTACAGGGCATACCATCAGCAGTATCCTGATGGATGTATGTTTACCAGTGTTGTGCCAACCAATGTTTATGGAATGCATGATAACTTTAATCTGGAGGACTCTCATGTTCTTCCAGGATTGATTCACAAGGTCTACTTAGCACAGAGTAAGTTAAAACACCATTAACCTTAGTTATCTCTGCCTAAAATCAGGTTTGCTGTCAGAAAATATTACAATTGTTTGCAGTTTACTTTGAGAAATTAGTACCAGACAGCAGAAAAAAAAGATAGTAACTATTGTGTAAAATTTATGTCCTAATTTCAGGGCTGTGCTCGAGAAGCATCTGGTGCAAACTTACTTTCTTATAATAATAATGAGCTGGGCACCCAGGATTTCACGTTAAAAACCTTTGGGTTTCTAATTTTTCTTCGACCACAGCCTTGGTTTTTGAAGGAAACATTTTGAACCAAGCTTTGAACAATGCATTTATGTCATTGATCTCAGTCAATTGAAAGTTATTTGACTACCTTTCTGTTAATCAGTTGAATTTATTTAGAGGTGGTCTTTGTATGCCCAGTGGTAACTTTCATGTACATCTATTTATTAATAAAAAGAATCATAAGCTCATTTTCTTCACTATTACAATTGTTATTATATAGAGGAAGGCAAGCCTCTTGTAGTCTGGGGGACTGGTTCACCACGAAGACAGTTTATCTACTCGAAGGTTAGTGTTAAATGGTAAATACTTAGTCCAGTGGTTCTTATCTTGAAATATGTTCTTGAACAAGCACACTAAGTGTTGAGTGGTGAAGGTTTAAGGTTCAGAGAAAAACAATTTTTGACCTGAAACTATTCTTTACTAGCCCAGAAGTCATTGATGCTGTATGTAGCCTCCAAAACATTTCTTGCTAACATGATCAATTTATATGTATTAACCCATTGGCTCCTGTTCCACCTGTAACCGGCCGTGACTAGCCTTGGCCTTTCTCTACTTCTGACGTCATCACTTTTGACCAAAATTGGCATCATAAGATACTCAAATTCTGCAAGAGGAAAACATCTTTCCAGTGATGCCCAGATCAGATTGATCGACCTGATGGACCCTGGGATATGCACAAAAATGCTCAAAAAGTTGAGTGAAAAACTCAGAGCAAAATTTCCTGCCACTACACCTGGCTGCTCCATGGTGAAAATTGCCCGCCTCGATGATGCTTCCTTAGAAGTTTTTTAACTGCAAGCCCAGTAGAAGGTCAATCACTGCAGCAAAAAGAAAAGAAAAGGAGAAAAAGGAAAGGGGAAAAAATTCAAAAATCAAAAAAGCCTAAAGACGTAGGTCACCTTCTCGTCCAAAATTTTGATTTCTACGCACGCCCGAGCCAAAATGTGGTAAAACGCGATGCCAGTGGCCAGAAGTGCTAGCTGTCATGTTGCAAATACATTTTCGACCAGATTAAAGCTAATTTGCCCGAGATCTAGCCTCAAAACCACTAAAATGTCATCTAATGCCATCTCTTACCTACCATACGTTTGTACTTGTAATTTGCATTCCCGTAAATGAGCTTTGCTTGCCTTGGGTAAGCAAAAAAAAAAAAAAACCACAGGCCCAGCTGCAGAATCTGTGAGCCCTGGGTTGTCTTAAACACATCTTTTATGTGCTCCCAGGTTGAGTTTGATGTTTGCAAATTTATTCATGGTGAAGTTCCAGAAATATCCATACCTTCCCCAATTAGAGGGATAGGAAATCCCAGAGGGGCAGAGGGTGTGACTGTCAAAAGCCTTACTTTTGAGAGGTTGCTTCTTCTGGGGAGTCCTTACTTTCGAAAGTTTATGGTAGTTGTTTGAAAGTAATATTATAACAGTGGCAAAGTGATGATGATGTGATATGTTATGAAGAATCAGATTCATGTTGTCGGTTATAACAACATCCAATTTTCTTTTCTTTATTTCTAGGATCTTGCCAGGTTAATGATCTGGGTGCTGAGAGAGTACAATGAAATTGATCCCATTATTCTGTCAGGTTAACAAATATTTCACTGAATTTTAGAACAGTTCTATGTGGCCATCTTTGCTACCCTTTAATAGAATACTTAACTAATGGATGACAGTAGTGAAATGACCTTGATGCAATATCTCGGATGAAACATGTTCCTTGTGAATTGATTAATGCGATATGAAGTGTCATAGATCTTTCACTCACAGAGCTTGATTTAGGTTTCAAACTACTCTTTTGTTTGCTTGGTTTTAGTTGGTGAGGAGGACGAGCTGTCAATAAAGGAGGCTGCAGAATTGGTTGTAGAAGGAATGCAATTTAAAGGACCAGTGGAAGTATCCTTTGTTATTAGATTTTCAAGGGGCTGCTATATGTCAAGGAGGGAGGATGCTTGTGTGCAAAAATGATTAAGGGTCATTTAAGAGTTGTTGCTCAACACACTGGCAGTCCACTGTCGTAACTGACTTAAAGTTTACTTATTAGTTTGCAAGCTGATTGCTTACACAAGTGTGAATGAATCAAGTTGTCAAATTCAGTCAGTTGCCATGACTACATCATTCAGCAAAATATGACTGACAAATCCTTAAACTTGCTGGTCGAAGTAGTTTTGATTGGTAGTTTGAAGTTATGGCCTGTGATCTCCTGACCTGCGACTATACCCTCCGCACATCTCATTCCTTGATCTATTCCTTCTCTATTTCACAAAAAAGTAGCCGCCTGATTGCAGGTCAGCAAGGTTGGTTGCACAGTATTTTGATAGGTTAAGCCAGACAATTTCACGGTACATAAGGATACTCCAGGCACATAAAGAGGGTGAATTGTTTTGTTGAAAGCAGCAGGTTTATTTCACATTGTGTGATTTGTGTATGAAGAATCTTTGACACATTTTCAGTATGATACCAGCAAGTCAGACGGCCAGTTCAAGAAGACTGCAAGTAACGCAAAACTGAGGAAGTACCGGCCGGATTTCAAGTTCACTAACCCCAAGATAGGTAATAAAACAGTCTGCTACTGAAATCCAGCATGTTGCCTTATCTTTTTAAACACTCCAAGCTTAAGAGATTCATTTCTTACAGTAAACAACAGTCATGGGATACTGGCAATCAGAATAAAATTGGTTTTGTGAAACTATCAAGAAACCTCCGTCCTTGCGCCTAACCAAAGGGCTTTCACCGTTATACGCGCGTGATATTTCTTATTCTTTTTTTTCCAACCAGGACATATTAAAACCATCTTTCTTCATTCACTCTTCACGTCACTTTGACTCATTTCCTTGTCATGGTGATGTAATATGTGTTTTACGATAACAGTACAAATTCTCACGCGCTCATTGGTTACGAGTTTATAATTTATGCAATGCGGCAACGAGCGAGAGCGGACAATTTGACAGTTTGTTATCGTAAAAAAACAAATTGATGTCAGTTTTTCATACGCCTGTTTCGCGGATCCACAGCTACTTTGACAATGTTGTGACAAAATTCATGATCAATAACAAGACAGATGCGTGAAAACCTGACGTCAATTTGTTAATGTGAAGTAGTCGAGCATTTTTATAAGTTTGTCAGCAAACAAAGGGGAAAAACATTATAATAAGGAAATATTGTGCTAATATCAATATGAAATACTTCATATTTGAACTGCGGTTGTAGATTGAAAGGTGAAGTGGGATCATCGCAGTAAATTTTCCAATTTAAGCAATTGGAAAGACGAAGCCTGAAAAAAATCAGGGCTTCAACGGGATTCGAACCCGTGACCTCCGCGATACCGGTGCGATGCTCTACCAACTGAGCTATGAAGCCACACATTTGGGAGCGAGGTCAAGTTATTGAGTTCATATGTTCCCGTGCAGTGAAGTGATTGTGAAGTATTTATGAAAATAATTCATATTTGAAAGGCATGGGTGTAGAATTGTTGAAGCCCTGATTGGTGATCAGGCTCGCTGTATAATTGCTTCAATTGGACAATTTACTGCGATGATCACCCTTCACATTCATCTACAACCGCAGTTCAAATATGAATTATTTCATATATATATTTCACATCATTTCACTGGACGGGAAGATATTTGCAAATCAATTAAATTGACCTCGACGCCCACATGTGTGGCTTCAATAGCACTCAGTTGGAGAGAGCATTCGGACCGGGTTAATCGACGGACTTGGGTCACGGGTTTCGAATCCCCTTGAAGCCCTGATTTTTTCAGGCTTCTGTCTTTTCAATTGCTTTAAATTGTGAGAAAATTCTACTGCGATGATCACACTTCACTTCCTTCCTTTAATAGGAATTATTATTAAGCACTTAATCCTCTGGCCACCAGGGAAACAGTGAGTTTTGGTTCCCCCGAGATCCTCAATGTTGAACATTGAGCGGTCGATGGGAACCACAAAAAAACCCAAAAAAAAAAAAAAAAAACTCACTGTTTTCCCGGAGGGGCCAGTCATTAAGTGTTTTGTTATACGTCCCGACTCAAAAAATAAAAAGAAAAAACTCCGAAGGAAAATGATTTGACGTGACCGCCGTTTTGCATACACTCGGCTGGCTCGGAAAAATTGAGCGGCTGCCAAAACCAACCAGTCCTATCGAAAAAAGCATCCTTCGATAACAGCACTTTTTCTTGACGGCTAAACAAAAATAGAGCGACAATATTGTTGCTTTGGCTTCACATGCTAATGCTTAACTCAAGCATTCTGAGTTTTATTTGATCAGGAAAAGCATATTTGTTGTTAAACTACACAAATACTTTCCTCACCTGGCGACCGCGGATCGGGAAAAAGCGAGTTGACGAACCGTGGGCGGACCCCTTTTTGGCGCGCAAAACCCAAAAGCGTGGAGACACACAAACATTCCTAGTTTTTCTCTTTTGTTAATCTTCAGGATATGTTTTTTGCGACTATAGATCCACTTTTTCTTGGAATAATAAATGCCGTCTCTAATGAGAAACGTCCCTACTGGGGGTCAATGGGTTTTGTACATCAGGCCGACTGGTAACACAAATTTCCCGTCGGTTTCAAGCATGCACACGCGACACGTGATCCATGTGTGAGGCCAAAGTTCAAGTGGTTATTCCCGAGGGAGTTAGTGAGTTTTAACCCTAGCGGTAGTGAAGGCGAGGAAAGTCAATCTGAAAGCAGTGATGAGGAAAGTGATAGCGAGTCTGATCAGTCTGAAAGAATCATGCAACAAGAGACCTCGAAACCATGTCGTCATTGTCAAAATAGAAATATGTCCGTAACTGCAGTGGTTAAGTGTCCCGGATGCTTTTGGCACGATAACTATTCTATTTGTCCCATTTGTGGTTACGACATCCCGGTTGACAACGAACATATAAAAGACGTCTTTGCCCATTGTAATGACTGTGGTGCAACGTGTCACGAAAACATGAAAACATCGAAAATGAGCTTATATTTTCCCAGTGAAGACTGAATTTATTCGTCATATTGTTGTTTCTGGATCATGCCCGCATTGAAAGAACAAACTGTAGTACTTGACAAGTTAGAGCTCAGAGAGTTGTAAACACTGAGTTAAAATGGATTGCAATAAAAGTCTTCGAAAAGCACTTGTTCATTTTCTCGGTCTTGAATATTTAACAGTTGTTTTGTGTTGTCTATTAGGTTCATAGACCAAATAGAAATCAATTTAATTCGCAATCGTAGATTTTTATAATGACTGAGATGTATATTTCGTAGTTGTTGGAGCTTTCGTTGTCAATAAATGTATTTTTATTCATTTCAAATCTCTGTGTATTTGAATCATATCGCTATTAACAAGCAATAAAGTCTCTTAAGAAAACGTGCTGTTCAAAAATATTTATTGTCGCGTGTTGACAATTCATTAGCGCTCTGAACTTCTATTGTTGTCATTTCAATGACAGAGCTGTCCCATGGGTTTCTCCGTTCGAGTTTGTCAGTATGCAAATCGGGGGTTAAAAGTAAGAGGCACTGCGTGACTAACGGAGCGGAAAACTCGAGCAGTTAGCTAAGAATTAATTCTCTCTCTCATCAGCAAAGCTGAGAATAAAAGCATGATAGCTTGATAGATACATGATAGCATGATAGCTACCTAAACCAATCGGGGTTAAAAGAGCCCGGTTTCGAAAATCGGAGAACGTTTTCAAAGAAAGCTAGAGAACCTTATTACGCTTTCAAAAATTTGCGCTTGTCAACATTTCCGAATCCGACGGACAGTTAAACAAGCGTCCAAAAGAGCTTGAACTTCGCGAACATCGGTAACGGAAGCCATGTTGATAAACAGGGAACATAATTTTCCAAACAACGAGCTCGAACGAATTATTTCCCAAGCGCTTTCGTTAAAATTCGCTCTTATAATTTTAACACGAAAGAGATTTTTTCCAGTCAGGGTTAATTATTAACGAGCAAGTCTAGGCGAGTTCAAAATGGCATTGTGAAGAAACCAGTTTTTGGGGCTGGTTAGCCTGGATAAATCAGTTAATGAGAAACCACAGCAGTAACGACCAGAACATGTTAATGCATTCCACAGCAATTTATTTACGAATAACTTATGACATCACCCCGTTGATGTATTCCACAGCAATTTTAGATCAAAGTTAATTTATTCCACAGCGATTCCACAGCAAAAATCCGGAAACCGTGGTCCCTCCCATTCAGACCCTCAACCATGAACACCATCTCTCAACAAAAATGAGTTCAACCATCCTTCTGATGGGACTCTTAAATCTTACACTTTTTTTTATCTATGTTCTTGCTGTTATTTTTCTAGACAGTAATAGCATTTTTAATACAGCATTTATAGCTGATATGATTACAAAACATGTCATTTGCATAGACTGGTTTTTACATTGTGTCTTCTAAGGTTATTGAGGGAAAGTTGGCCCATACATTTTACTGAATAAAAGATTATGACGTAATACTTCCAATGACACCCCATCCCGATGATGTCACTATTTTATTTTTAGATTATGATGTCATCATTTTGATGACGTCAACCCCTAGGGCATTGTGACGTCACTGTGTCCCTGTGTCCCTGTTGGAGAACCCCTAAATTTATACTACTTAATAATAATAATAATTTTATTTATCTCACATAGTCAGTAAAAATACACATTAAAAAAGAAAATTAAGGAGTCAAAAAACAAGTGGTATGCTTATACAATTTGATGAATAAAATGCGTACATCCTATTATAATTTGTATTGTTATACCTCCCAACTCATATACGTTTTCCGATTAGAAGAGAACTCGTCACGTGCCGTGGGTTAAAACTCACTAACTCCCTAGGGAATAACAACTTGAACTTTGGACTCACACATGATCACGTTGCGCATCTTGAAACCGCGGGAAATTTGTGTACCAGTCGGCCTGATGTAAAAAACCCATTGAAGTAGGACGTTTCTCATTAGAGACGGCATTTATTATTCAAGAAAAGGGATTTATAGTCGCAAAAACATATCCTGAAGATTAACAAAAGAGAAAATATGAATGTTTTGTGTCTCCAAGCTTTTGGTTTGGCGCCAAAAATGGGTCGCCCACGTTCGTCAACTCGCTTTTCGATCGCGGTCGCCAGGTAGGAAAGTATTTGTGTAGTTTACAACAAAATATGCTTTTCCTGATCAAATAAAACTCAGAATGCTTGAGTTAAGCATTAGATGAAGCCAAAGCAACAATATTGTCTCTATTTTTTGTTAGCCGCAAAGAAAAAGGCTGTTATCGTGATTTTTCGATAGGACAGGTTGGTTTTGGCAGCCGCTCAATTTTTCGAGCGCAGCCAGTGTATGCAACGGCGTCAAGCAAATCATTTTCTTCGGAGTTTCTTTTTATTTTTGAGTCGGGAGGTATAACAAAACACTTAATGACTGGCCCCTCGGGAAACAGTGAGTTTTGTTTCCCCTCGACCTCAATGTTCAACATTGAGGATCTCGGGGAACCAAAACTCACTGTTTCCCTTGTGGCCAGAGATTAAGTGCTTAATAATAATTCCTATTAAAGGAAGGAAGTGAAGTGTGATCATCGCAGTAAATTTTCCAATTTAAGCAATTGAAAAGAAGAAGCCTGAAAAAATCAGGGCTTCAAGGGGATTCGAACCCGTGACCTCCGCGATACCGGTGCGATGCTCTACCAACTGAGCTATGAAGCCACACATTGGGAGCGAGGTCAATTTATTGATTTCATATCTTCCCGTACAGTGAAATGATGTGAAATATATATATGAAATAATTCATATTTGAACTGCGGTTGTAGATGAAAGTGAAGTGTGATCATCGCAGTAAATTTTCCAATTGGAAAATTTACAGCGATGATCACACTTCACTTTCATCATTCTACACCCGCCTTTCAAATATGAATTATTTCATATATATATTTCACATCATTTCACTGTACGGGAAGATATGAACTCAATAACTTGACCTCGCTCCCAATGTGTGGCTTCATAGCTCAGTTGGTGGAACATCGCACCGGTATCGCGGAGGTCACGGGTTCGAATCCCGTTGAAGCCCTGATTTTTTCAGGCTTCTTCTTTTCAATTGCTTAAATTGGAAAATTTACTGCGATGATCACACTTCACTTTCATCTACAACCGCAGTTCAAATATGAATTATTTCATATATATATTCACAATATTTCCTATTATAATGTTTTTCCCCTTTTTTTGCTGAAAACTTTAAAAATCTCGATAAATTCAAATTAACAAATTGACGTCAGTTTTTTATGCGTCTGTCCTGTTATTGATCATGAATTTCGTCATAACATTGTCAAAGTAGCTGTGGATCCACGAGGTGATAGCCGAGGATCTGTCTCTCAACGATAGCCGAGCCGAGGATCTGTCTCTCAACTCGTTATGACGTTGGATTACAAAGCCCCCTTGTTTGCAAATCATTGCGTGGTCCACTGTGAAGTTTTCCCCACACGCACATACTGATGGAATATCATCGAACGGCCATCATAACGTAACTTAAGGACGTTCGCGCCCATTGCTACTGCGCATCTCTATTGCGCAGGCTATTCATTGGTCAAGCGCGTGCCACGTCATTTTCAAGCGCGCGCACCGAGTCGAAGACTCAACAAAATATAGAGCTGATGACCTTTGCGTTAACTTTGTGTGCGAATATTTTTGTTGGATGCTCGGTGACCCCCACTTTTTTTTCGGGCGGATCACTTCCTTTTCTGATTCTTTCTATTATGCTAAAAAAAAAAAAAAAAAATCTGTACGTGGGAAGTTTAATTATTTCTCATATACTATTCAAATAGGGTCAAATTGGTACATGGATACAGGTGTGCGTGACTTAGAAGTTGTAGTTTTTAAGGCTAATTTTAGCTGATTTAATGACATATGTAGCAAAGATCTATCAAATAGGCCTATATATGCTGTGATAACATACATAACTTAGATATGATTCTCCAACTTAAATATATGCCGATAGTAATGAATCCGGCCAGAATCGCCTCAAATGACTGGAAATCCTAGGAATGCTATGATCTGTGCTACGCCTTATCTTCAAAACGAGTTCGGTGACCCCCGATGTTTTTCACGTTTTTAATCTAGTCTTATCATTTTCTACCTGCAGTCAAAGTTTTAAAAAAATCTGTACGTGGGAAGTTTTTGGGCGCGAACGTCCTTAACAGTCATCGCGAAACTCTCTCTTAGTGAGGCTAAAACCCTGTTCTTGAAGGGGAAGAACTGTGAGCCATACAGAGGAGCCTTTTTCTTGCGCTAGTTCTAGAGCTCGCTTGGTCTTCCGTGGAACAATTTGTTTTAGGTTCTCTGCGATCTCTGAAAGTTCTTCAGCTTTTCCACATTTGACAGCCTGGACGCCCAAACTTGATGAGGGACTCGTCGGATAGTTGATGCGTTTTGAGCCACGATATGCTCGACGAGAGGGGATGTCACCTGAATAGATGAGGCAATAATAATAGGAACATCTCGCATCCTAAGAAAGACACTCTCCATCAAGTGGGATAGACTTCTACCTCATTTTAACCCTAGGCCCAAGGAATGGGCTCGGCTATTGTGTTGTAAATCGGCATAAAGTTAAAGGAGATACAATAATAATAATAATAATAATAATAATAATAATAATAATAATGATGATGATGATGATGATGATGATGATGATAATAATAATAACGATAATAACACTAATAACATAACACTAATAATAATGATAATAATAATAATAATCAACTTTGTCTATAGAGGGTAGCACTTAGCAGTAATCACTGAAAAACCACCCCTGTTATAAATATAGACAGAAATAGAAAAATTAAAAGTATGAAAAGGTTCTCAAACATGCAACGACAATATAAACTAGAAACTGATACGAGACACACTAAAATATTACTGAAAGGCAAAGTATTAGATCATGTCTAACAACTAAAACAAGAAGATGCAAATGTACACTTTATAAATTAAAGGAAAAAAATGGCGCGGAAACCTAATAAAACCACGGGCCGGGACTTGTAAGCTTACGTACTCTCTTAAGAAAACACTGACTGGGTTAATAGTTACCGATAATATATGCTTTAAGTGTTTTTTTCCTAAAAGATGTCATGAACTTTTCTCTTGTTATTCTTAGTTGATTTCCCAATTCCGAGGCAATTATGGTTATAAGATTATACTAAAACAGTGGATAGTGTTAAACGCGCGCTCTGATTGGCTCGTCAAACTCCGAATATCCTGTGCTATTTTCCTCCGAGCAACTCAAGAGAAAATGGCGTCCCGGTTTGCGGTCGTGACAAGTGAACAAATCATCCTAATTAATTTTTTGTGGTGTATTATATCTCACTGTTTTAGTATATGGTACGTAGGTAAAACATACCTAACTACAGTGCTGTGCGTCCACCGGCCTAGCGGGGCGATATTTACTCGGGCCGCGGCCCGAGTAAATCGCACGGCAAGCCGGTAGGCGCACACGACACCTGTAGTTAAATAGGTTGTTACCTACGTACCATATACTAAAACAGTGAGATATAATACACCACAAAAAATTAATTAGGATGATTTGTTCACTTGTCCACGACCGCAAACCGGGACGCCATTTTCTCTTGAGTTTGCTCGGAGGAAAATAGCACAGGATATTCGGAGTTTGACGAGCCAATCAGAGCGCGCGTTTAACACTATCCACTGTTTTAGTATAATCTTATAACCATAATTGCCTCGGAATTGGGAAATCAACTAAGAATAACAAGAGAAAAGTTCATGACATCTTTTAGGAAAAAAACACTTAAAGCATATATTATCGGTAACTATTAACCCAGTCAGTGTTTTCTTAAGAGAGTACGTAAGCTTACAAGTCCCGGCCGTGGTTTTTATTAGGTTTCCGCGCCATTTTTTTCCTTTAATTTATAAAGTGTACATTTGCATCTTCTTGTTTTTAGTTGTTAGACATGATCTAATACTTTGCCTTTCAGTAATATTTTAGTGTGTCTCGTATCAGTTTCTAGTTTATATTGTCGTTGCATGTTTGAGAACCTTTTCATACTTTTAATTTTTCTATTTCTGTCTATATTTATAACAGGGGTGGTTTTTCAGTGATTACTGCTAAGTGCTACCCTCTATAGACAAAGTTGATTATTATTATTATTATCATTATTATTAGTGTTATGTTATTAGTGTTATTATCGTTATTATTATTATCATCATCATCATCATCATCATCATCATCATTATTATTATTATTATTATTATTATTATTATTATTATTATTGTATCTCCTTTAACTTTATGCCGATTTACAACACAATAGCCGAGCCCATTCCTTGGGCCTAGGGTTAAAATGAGGTAGAAGTCTATCCCACTTGATGGAGAGTGTCTTTCTTAGGATGCGAGATGTTCCTATTATTATTGCCTCATCTATTCAGGTGACATCCCCTCTCGTCGAGCATATCGTGGCTCAAACGCATCAACTATCCGACGAGTCCCTCATCAAGTTTGGGCGTCCAGGCTGTCAAATGTGGAAAAGCTGAAGAACTTTCAGAGATCGCAGAGAACCTAAAACAAATTGTTCCACGGAAGACCAAGCGAGCTCTAGAACTAGCGCAAGAAAAAGGCTCCTCTGTATGGCTCACAGTTCTTCCCCTTCAGAACAGGGTTTTAGCCTCACTAAGAGAGAGTTTCGCGATGACTGTTAAGGACGTTCGCGCCCAAAAACTTCCCACGTACAGATTTTTTTAAAACTTTGACTGCAGGTAGAAAATGATAAGACTAGATTAAAAACGTGAAAAACATCGGGGGTCACCGAACTCGTTTTGAAGATAAGGCGTAGCACAGATCATAGCATTCCTAGGATTTCCAGTCATTTGAGGCGATTCTGGCCGGATTCATTACTATCGGCATATATTTAAGTTGGAGAATCATATCTAAGTTATGTATGTTTATCACAGCATATATAGGCCTATTTGATAGATCTTTGCTACATATGTCATTAAATCAGCTAAAATTAGCCTTAAAAACTACAACTTCTAAGTCACGCACACCTGTATCCATGTACCAATTTGACCCTATTTGAATAGTATATGAGAAATAATTAAACTTCCCACGTACAGATTTTTTTTTTTTTTTGTTAGCATAATAGAAAGAATCAGAAAAGGAAGTGATCCGCCGAAAAAAAAGTGGGGGTCACCGAGCATCCAACAAAAATATTCGCACACAAAGTTAACGCAAAGGTCATCAGCTCTATATTTTGTTGAGTCTTCGACTCGGTGCGCGCGCTTGAAAATGACGTGGCACGCGCTTGACCAATGAATAGCCTGCGCAATAGAGATGCGCAGTAGCAATGGGCGCGAACGTCCTTAAGTTACGTTATGATGGCCGTTCGATGATATTCCATCAGTATGTGCGTGTGGGGAAAACTTCACAGTGGACCACGCAATGATTTGCAAACAAGGGGGCTTTGTAATCCAACGTCATAACGAGTTGAGAGACAGATCCTCGGCTCGGCTATCGTTGAGAGACAGATCCTCGGCTATCACCTCGTGGATCCACAGCTACTTTGACAATGTTATGACGAAATTCATGATCAATAACAGGACAGACGCATAAAAAACTGACGTCAATTTGTTAATTTGAATTTATCGAGATTTTTAAAGTTTTCAGCAAAAAAAGGGGAAAAACATTATAATAGGAAATATTGTGAATATATATATGAAATAATTCATATTTGAACTGCGGTTGTAGATGAAAGTGAAGTGTGATCATCGCAGTAAATTTTCCAATTTAAGCAATTGAAAAGAAGAAGCCTGAAAAAATCAGGGCTTCAACGGGATTCGAACCCGTGACCTCCGCGATACCGGTGCGATGTTCCACCAACTGAGCTATGAAGCCACACATTGGGAGCGAGGTCAAGTTATTGAGTTCATATCTTCCCGTACAGTGAAATGATGTGAAATATATATATGAAATAATTCATATTTGAAAGGCGGGTGTAGAATGATGAAAGTGAAGTGTGATCATCGCTGTAAATTTTCCAATTGGAAAATTTACTGCGATGATCACACTTCACTTTCATCTACAACCGCAGTTCAAATATGAATTATTTCATATATATATTTCACATCATTTCACTGTACGGGAAGATATGAAATCAATAAATTGACCTCGCTCCCAATGTGTGGCTTCATAGCTCAGTTGGTAGAGCATCGCACCGGTATCGCGGAGGTCACGGGTTCGAATCCCCTTGAAGCCCTGATTTTTTCAGGCTTCTTCTTTTCAATTGCTTAAATTGGAAAATTTACTGCGATGATCACACTTCACTTCCTTCCTTTAATAGGAATTATTATTAAGCACTTAATCTCTGGCCACAAGGGAAACAGTGAGTTTGGTTCCCCGAGATCCTCAATGTTGAACATTGAGGTCGAGGGGAAACAAAACTCACTGTTTCCCGAGGGGCCAGTCATTAAGTGTTTTGTTATACCTCCCGACTCAAAAATAAAAAGAAACTCCGAAGAAAATGATTTGCTTGACGCCGTTGCATACACTGGCTGCGCTCGAAAAATTGAGCGGCTGCCAAAACCAACCTGTCCTATCGAAAAATCACGATAACAGCCTTTTTCTTTGCGGCTAACAAAAAATAGAGACAATATTGTTGCTTTGGCTTCATCTAATGCTTAACTCAAGCATTCTGAGTTTTATTTGATCAGGAAAAGCATATTTTGTTGTAAACTACACAAATACTTTCCTACCTGGCGACCGCGATCGAAAAGCGAGTTGACGAACGTGGGCGACCCATTTTTGGCGCCAAACCAAAAGCTTGGAGACACAAAACATTCATATTTTCTCTTTTGTTAATCTTCAGGATATGTTTTTGCGACTATAAATCCCTTTTCTTGAATAATAAATGCCGTCTCTAATGAGAAACGTCCTACTTCAATGGGTTTTTTACATCAGGCCGACTGGTACACAAATTTCCCGCGGTTTCAAGATGCGCAACGTGATCATGTGTGAGTCCAAAGTTCAAGTTGTTATTCCCTAGGGAGTTAGTGAGTTTTAACCCACGGCACGTGACGAGTTCTCTTCTAATCGGAAAACGTATATGAGTTGGGAGGTATAACAATACAAATTATAATAGGATGTACGCATTTTATTCATCAAATTGTATAAGCATACCACTTGTTTTTTGACTCCTTAATTTTCTTTTTAATGTGTATTTTTACTGACTATGTGAGATAAATAAAATTATTATTATTATTAAGTAGTATAAATTTAGGGGTTCTCCAACAGGGACACAGGGACACAGTGACGTCACAATGCCCTAGGGGTTGACGTCATCGAAAATGATGACATCATAATCTAAAAATAAAATAGTGACATCATCGGGATGGGGTGTCATTGGAAGTATTACGTCATAATCTTTTATTCAGTAAAATGTATGGGCCAACTTTCCCTCAATAACCTTAGAAGACACAATGTAAAAACCAGTCTATGCAAATGACATGTTTTGTAATCATATCAGCTATAAATGCTGTATTAAAAATGCTATTACTGTCTAGAAAAATAACAGCAAGAACATAGATAAAAAAAAGTGTAAGATTTAAGAGTCCCATCAGAAGGATGGTTGAACTCATTTTTGTTGAGAGATGGTGTTCATGGTTGAGGGTCTGAATGGGAGGGACCACGGTTTCCGGATTTTTGCTGTGGAATCGCTGTGGAATAAATTAACTTTGATCTAAAATTGCTGTGGAATACATCAACGGGGTGATGTCATAAGTTATTCGTAAATAAATTGCTGTGGAATGCATTAACATGTTCTGGTGGTTACTGCTGTGGTTTCTCATTAACTGATTTATCCAGGCTAACCAGCCCCAAAAACTGGTTTCTTCACAATGCCATTTTGAACTCGCCTAGACTTGCTCGTTAATAATTAACCCTGACTGGAAAAAATCTCTTTCGTGTTAAAATTATAAGAGCGAATTTTAACGAAAGCGCTTGGGAAATAATTCGTTCGAGCTCGTTGTTTGGAAAATTATGTTCCCTGTTTATCAACATGGCTTCCGTTACCGATGTTCGCGAAGTTCAAGCTCTTTTGGACGCTTGTTTAACTGTCCGTCGGATTCGGAAATGTTGACAAGCGCAAATTTTTGAAAGCGTAATAAGGTTCTCTAGCTTTCTTTGAAAACGTTCTCCGATTTTCGAAACCGGGCTCTTTTAACCCCGATTGGTTTAGGTAGCTATCATGCTATCATGTATCTATCAAGCTATCATGCTTTTATTCTCAGCTTTGCTGATGAGAGAGAGAATTAATTCTTAGCTAACTGCTCGAGTTTTCCGCTCCGTTAGTCACGCAGTGCCTCTTACTTTTAACCCCCGATTTGCATACTGACAAACTCGAACGGAGAAACCCATGGGACAGCTCTGTCATTGAAATGACAACAATAGAAGTTCAGAGCGCTAATGAATTGTCAACACGCGACAATAAATATTTTTGAACAGCACGTTTTCTTAAGAGACTTTATTGCTTGTTAATAGCGATATGATTCAAATACACAGAGATTTGAAATGAATAAAAATACATTTATTGACAACGAAAGCTCCAACAACTACGAAATATACATCTCAGTCATTATAAAAATCTACGATTGCGAATTAAATTGATTTCTATTTGGTCTATGAACCTAATAGACAACACAAAACAACTGTTAAATATTCAAGACCGAGAAAATGAACAAGTGCTTTTCGAAGACTTTTATTGCAATCCATTTTAACTCAGTGTTTACAACTCTCTGAGCTCTAACTTGTCAAGTACTACAGTTTGTTCTTTCAATGCGGGCATGATCCAGAAACAACAATATGACGAATAAATTCAGTCTTCACTGGGAAAATATAAGCTCATTTTCGATGTTTTCATGTTTTCGTGACACGTTGCACCACAGTCATTACAATGGGCAAAGACGTCTTTTATATGTTCGTTGTCAACCGGGATGTCGTAACCACAAATGGGACAAATAGAATAGTTATCGTGCCAAAAGCATCCGGGACACTTAACCACTGCAGTTACGGACATATTTCTATTTTGACAATGACGACATGGTTTCGAGGTCTCTTGTTGCATGATTCTTTCAGACTGATCAGACTCGCTATCACTTTCCTCATCACTGCTTTCAGATTGACTTTCCTCGCCTTCACTGTTCAACATTGAGGATCTCGGGGGAACCAAAACTCACTGTTTCCCTTGTGGCCAGAGGATTAAGTGCTTAATAATAATTCCTATTAAAGGAAGGAAGTGAAGTGTGATCATCGCAGTAAATTTTCCAATTTAAGCAATTGAAAAGAAGAAGCCTGAAAAAATCAGGGCTTCAAGGGGATTCGAACCCGTGACCTCCGCGATACCGGTGCGATGCTCTACCAACTGAGCTATGAAGCCACACATTGGGAGCGAGGTCAATTTATTGATTTCATATCTTCCCGTGCAGTGAAATGATGTGAAATATATATATGAAATAATTCATATTTGAACTGCGGTTGTAGATGAAGTGAAGTGTGATCATCGCAGTAAATTTTCCAATTGGAAAATTTACAGCGATGATCACACTTCACTTTCATCATTTTACACCCGCCTTTCAAATATGAATTATTTTCATATATATATTTCACATCATTCACTGTACGGGAAGATATGAACTCAATAACTTGACCTCGCTCCCAAATGTGTGGCTTCATAGCTCAGTTGGTGGAACATCGCACCGTATCGCGGAGGTCACGGGTTCGAATCCCGTTGAAGCCCTGATTTTTTCAGGCTTTCTTTTCAATTGCTTAATTGGAAAATTTACTGCGATGATCACACTCACTTTCATCTACAACCGCAGTTCAAATATGAAGTATTTCATATATATATTCACAATATTTCCTATTATAATGTTTTTCCCCTTTGTTTGCTGACAAACTTATAAAAATGCTCGACAACTTCACATTAACAAATTGACTGTCAGGTTTTCACGCATCTGTCTTGTTATTGATCATGAATTTTGTCACAACATTGTCAAAGTAGCTGTGGATCCGCGAAACAGGCGTATGAAAAACTGACATCAATTTGTTTTTTTACGATAACAAACTGTCAAATTGTCCGCTCTCGCTCGTTGCCGCATTGCATAAATTATAAACTCGTAACCAATGAGCGCGTGAGAATTTGTACTGTTATCGTAAAACACATATTACATCACCATGACAAGGAGATGAGTCAAAGTGACGTGAAGAGTGAATGAAGAAAGATGGTTTTAATATGTCCTGGTTGGAAAAAAAAGAATAAGAAATATCACGCGCGTATAACGGTGAAAGCCCTTTGGTTAGGCGCAAGGACGGAGGTTTCTTGATAGTTTCACAAAACCAATTTTATTCTGATTGCCAGTATCCCATGACTGTTGTTTACTGTAAGAAATGAATCTCTTAAGCTTGGAGTGTTTAAAAAGATAAGGCAACATGCTGGATTTCAGTAGCAGACTGTTTTTATTACCTATCTTGGGGTTAGTGAACTTGAAATCCGGCCGGTACTTCCTCAGTTTTGCGTTACTTGCAGTCTTCTTGAACTGGCCGTCTGACTTGCTGGTATCATACTGAAAATGTGTCAAAGATTCTTCATACACAAATCACACAATGTGAAATAAACCTGCTGCTTTCAACAAAACAATTCACCCTCTTTATGTGCCTGGAGTATCCTTATGTACCGTGAAATTGTCTGGCTTAACCTATCAAAATACTGTGCAACCAACCTTGCTGACCTGCAATCAGGCGGCTACTTTTTTGTGAAATAGAGAAGGAATAGATCAAGGAATGAGATGTGCGGAGGGTATAGTCGCAGGTCAGGAGATCACAGGCCATAACTTCAAACTACCAATCAAAACTACTTCGACCAGCAAGTTTAAGGATTTGTCAGTCATATTTTGCTGAATGATGTAGTCATGGCAACTGACTGAATTTGACAACTTGATTCATTCACACTTGTGTAAGCAATCAGCTTGCAAACTAATAAGTAAACTTTAAGTCAGTTACGACAGTGGACTGCCAGTGTGTTGAGCAACAACTCTTAAATGACCCTTAATCATTTTTGCACACAAGCATCCTCCCTCCTTGACATATAGCAGCCCCTTGAAAATCTAATAACAAAGGATACTTCCACTGGTCCTTTAAATTGCATTCCTTCTACAACCAATTCTGCAGCCTCCTTTATTGACAGCTCGTCCTCCTCACCAACTAAAACCAAGCAAACAAAAGAGTAGTTTGAAACCTAAATCAAGCTCTGTGAGTGAAAGATCTATGACACTTCATATCGCATTAATCAATTCACAAGGAACATGTTTCATCCGAGATATTGCATCAAGGTCATTTCACTACTGTCATCCATTAGTTAAGTATTCTATTAAAGGGTAGCAAAGATGGCCACATAGAACTGTTCTAAAATTCAGTGAAATATTTGTTAACCTGACAGAATAATGGGATCAATTTCATTGTACTCTCTCAGCACCCAGATCATTAACCTGGCAAGATCCTAGAAATAAAGAAAAGAAAATTGGATGTTGTTATAACCGACAACATGAATCTGATTCTTCATAACATATCACATCATCATCACTTTGCCACTGTTATAATATTACTTTCAAACAACTACCATAAACTTTCGAAAGTAAGGACTCCCCAGAAGAAGCAACCTCTCAAAAGTAAGGCTTTTGACAGTCACACCCTCTGCCCTCTGGGATTTCCTATCCCTCTAATTGGGGAAGGTATGGATATTTCTGGAACTTCACCATGAATTAAATTTGCAAACATCAAACTCAACCTGGGAGCACATAAAAGATGTGTTAAGACAACCCAGGGCTCACAGATTCTGCAGCTGGGCCTGTGGTTTTTTTTTTTTTTTGCTTACCCAAGGCAAGCAAAGCTCATTTACGGGAATGCAAATTACAAGTACAAACGTATGGTAGGTAAGAGATGGCATTAGATGACATTTTAGTGGTTTTGAGGCTAGATCTCGGGCAAATTAGCTTTAATCTGGTCGAAAATGTATTTGCAACATGACAGCTAGCACTTCTGGCCACTGCATCGCGTTTTACCACATTTTGGCTCGGGCAGTGCGTAGAAATCAAAATTTTGGACGAGAAGGTGACCTACGTCTTTAGGCTTTTTTGATTTTTGAATTTTTTTCCCCTTTCCTTTTTCTCCTTTTCTTTTCTTTTTGCTGCAGTGATTGACCTTCTACTGGGCTTGCAGTTAAAAAACTTCTAAGGAAGCATCATCGAGGCGGGCAATTTTCACCATGGAGCAGCCAGGTGTAGTGGCAGGAAATTTTGCTCTGAGTTTTTCACTCAACTTTTTGAGCATTTTTGTGCATATCCCAGGGTCCATCAGGTCGATCATCTGATCTGGGCATCACTGGAAAGATGTTTTCCTCTTGCAGAATTTGAGTATCTTATGATGCCAATTTTGGTCAAAAGTGATGACGTCAGAAGTAGAGAAAGGCCAAGGCTAGTCACGGCCGGTTACAGGTGGAACAGGAGCCAATGGGTTAATACATATAAATTGATCATGTTAGCAAGAAATGTTTTGGAGGCTACATACAGCATCAATGACTTCTGGGCTAGTAAAGAATAGTTTCAGGTCAAAAATTGTTTTTCTCTGAACCTTAAACCTTCACCACTCAACACTTAGTGTGCTTGTTCAAGAACATATTTCAAGATAAGAACCACTGGACTAAGTATTTACCATTTAACACTAACCTTCGAGTAGATAAACTGTCTTCGTGGTGAACCAGTCCCCCAGACTACAAGAGGCTTGCCTTCCTCTATATAATAACAATTGTAATAGTGAAGAAAATGAGCTTATGATTCTTTTTATTAATAAATAGATGTACATGAAAGTTACCACTGGGCATACAAAGACCACCTCTAAATAAATTCAACTGATTAACAGAAAGGTAGTCAAATAACTTTCAATTGACTGAGATCAATGACATAAATGCATTGTTCAAAGCTTGGTTCAAAATGTTTCCTTCAAAACCAAGGCTGTGGTCGAAGAAAAATTAGAAACCCAAAGGTTTTTAACGTGAAATCCTGGGTGCCCAGCTCATTATTATTATAAGAAAGTAAGTTTGCACCAGATGCTTCTCGAGCACAGCCCTGAAATTAGGACATAAATTTTACACAATAGTTACTATCTTTTTTTTCTGCTGTCTGGTACTAATTTCTCAAAGTAAACTGCAAACAATTGTAATATTTTCTGACAGCAAACCTGATTTTAGGCAGAGATAACTAAGGTTAATGGTGTTTTAACTTACTCTGTGCTAAGTAGACCTTGTGAATCAATCCTGGAAGAACATGAGAGTCCTCCAGATTAAAGTTATCATGCATTCCATAAACATTGGTTGGCACAACACTGGTAAACATACATCCATCAGGATACTGCTGATGGTATGCCCTGTAGAAAAAAAAAACATTAATTTGTTTATATACTGCATTGTTTGATTTAGCACCTGGGAGTTCAAGGGATTGGGGAGCCTGACTTAGTAAGGATGTGGTACTTAACAGCTCCCTTTTGACAAAAACTTCATCTGAACATGTCAAACAGAGGGAATTCAATTGTGTTGGAACATGAAAATAACAGTTGTGACTCCTAGAAGACTAGTGAATATTTAGGATGGCTTGATTTAGGACTAGTTGACAAGGTCACCTACATGTGTACCAATAACATGAAGTGAATGTTCTTTAATTTATAATGCCGTTAAACTGTTGGAAAATGTTACTGGTAATGGTTTAGTCTGTTTCATTGATGTAAAGAAATTCAAAAGAAATCACTTTTTTAAACTTGTGTGCAAAATTAATACATGTATTTTAATTGTGTTGAACTGTAATTTAGTTTTCCATAGGGCCATAAGAAAGACTACAGCCTTTGACTGTTTATGAAAACATTATGCACCCTGTTGAAATAAAGTGGCATTCATTCATTTTGCAAATACAGGAAAGGTGGGAACAATTCAGAAGGAAAATGTTCAATAATTGTACAAAATTGTACCTGAAAAAGAATATGTGCGCCAATTATAATAAGGGTCTATATATAATGGGAATACTGTCTTGTTGGTTTTGAGGTGCTTATTAACCCATTGACTCCTGTGCCTCCCGTAACTGCCAGTGACGAGCCTTGGCCTTTCTTCCACTTCTGACGTCATCAGTTTTGACCAAAATTGGCATCATCTATACTCAACTTCTGCAGGAGGAAAAGATCCTCCAATGATGCCTAGATCAGAGTGATTGGCCTAATGGAACCCGAGATATGCACAAGAGTGCTAAAAAAGAGGAGTGAAAAACTCAGAGCAAAATTTCCTGCCACTACACCTAGCTGCTCCATGGTAAAAATTGGCCGCCTCGATGACTCTTTCTTAGAAGTTTTTTAACTGCAAGCAAGCCCAATAAAAGATCAATCACTGCAGCAAAAAGAAAAGTAAAGGAGAAAATGGGAAGAGGAAAAAATAATTCAAAACTCGAAAAGCCTACAGATGTAGGTCACCTTCTTGTCCGAAAACTTTGATTTCTGAAAATTTCGATTTCTGCGCATGCCCACCCCAAAAGGTTGTAAAGCGTGATTCTAGTGGCAAGAAGGGCTAGCTGCTGTATTGCAAATGTGTTTTTGACCAGATTAAAGCTAATTTGGCTGATATCCAGCCTCAAAACCACCAAAATGTCCAAAAATTGCACTTTTGGCAAAATGTTCCAGGAGTCAATGGGTTAAGGAATAGTGGCTGTAATTAAGAGTGGCAAAAACTTTGAAAAGGGGTTGCTTATTGGAACGAGGGTCCTAAATTGAATTATTCTTACTATAAGTACTGTATAAGCATAATACCTGAAAAATTTATGAGGAAAGAGAAAAATGTTCTTTGTCATGTAAAAGGGTTTTTAATTTTCAACTACTATGGTCAATCGAGTATGAATTAGAGATATAACTTATAGGCCAGGAACACTTACGGTACCTGTTCTGCACATCAATCATACGTTTAGCATATGAGTAACCAAAGTTGGAAGTGTGGGGAGGTCCGTTATGAACCATTGTTTCATCTATAGGATATGTTGTCTTGTCTGGAAAAATGCATGTCGAGAGACAAGAAACGCATTTTTTAACCTGCATTCAAGGAAAAAAAAAACATTTAGCATGCTCAGGGTTGTATATGTTACAGGTCAATTTGTTCCTTAGGTCAATTTGTTTCAACCTAGGTCAAATTGTTTCAACCTAGGTCAATTTGTTTTCCAGGTAGGTCAATTTGATATTACAGTAAGATTAATTTGTATATAGTTAGGGCAGAGGTACATGTACTGTAGTGTAATAATGGGTGAGTATGTCTGATTTGAATAATTTAAGGAAATTTATTACGACTACAATGTATATGTAATTAAAAAAAATAGTGGAACTTGCATCCAAGTGTCCATGGCTCAGTGGTAAGGCATCAGGACATGAATCCAAAGGAAAACCAAAGGTCTGTGGTCCAAGGCTCACAAGGTAAGCATTGAGATAAAAAGGATATGGGCTGCAGTGTTGGGAGAGCAGGGAGGGAATAGTAAGGGAAGTAAGTAGAGTGGAGATGAAGAGAAGGAGGATGAAGAGAAGATGCCAAAAACATTTTTGTTTGCCGCAAAAAAAAAAAAAAAAAAAAACTCAAACTGACCTAGGTTGACACAAAATGACCTAGGTTGAAACAACTTGACCTAGGTTGGAGAAAATTTAACCTGAATTTAAATTTGACCTGTAACATATATAAGAGCTGGCAGCCCGCAAACTTCACCGGCTTCTCTGCCAGGTTTCGCCGGCTACTTTTATTGCTTCACGAGTCAAGATATGTTGGTGATGATGTTTATCAGGTCCCACAACGGTCTACTTTTCACAAAACTCCAGCTACTTAAACACTTAAAACGTTGGCTTGCTTACAAGTCTAAGAGCTAAGTGGCATTTAAAACTTCCCTCAAGAGACAGCTGGCATAAATAGGTTCACTATTGGGCAACTGTCAAGTTAACTGACCCAAGATGTAGCCTGCAATATACCAAGTGGTGCCTGGCTTAACATAATGGGAGGCACTTATCACCAGAACTTTGCACCATGTGCAGCATTGGGCCTGTAATTCAAGGGACATGAAAGACTATATGTTGAATATCAAGGACCCAGATAATACAACAAAATGCAAAACTAAAAGGTTATCAGGTCACCTGTAGGAAGGTGAGGAGTTTTATCTGACCATATTTCCAAGTTAATTCACTGTACAAAATATATAGCACAAACTAGTCTAACTTGTAATTATTTTTGTTAACATGACCCGCCTAGACTAGCTTATGCTATCCACGGGCATGTTTAATGTTTAATTTTTAAATTTGAAAACAAAATAAAATGTATGCATGTAAAATGTATGTATGTATGTAGGTCAAATCATTAGGCCCAGGACTATCATTAAGTTTTGATTCACATGTAGCCTTAAATCTTGTCACCTGAAATTAAACTTGCAACTTTGTGGGTGAGTTGTATCAACTACAGTTAAGTTATTCATGTATATTATCAAGGACACATCGAGCACATTCAGTTATAACAGGTGTTTCCGGTTCCAACTTTTATTTATTTGGTAGCCTTGTTGGTGTTATCATTCTAAGCAGTCAACAACACTACAGTCTCACGACAGCAACACTCATTGCCTACAGAGATTTGATTTTATGCTGCAATTGCAAGGCAAATTTAACTGGAAATAATACGGTCTAGTAACTTTGTTAGGTTAGTAAAAAATCAAAGATATAAATTATTATCTTGAGCATTAAATGTAATTTGATCAGCCATCTACAAAGACATACATGTATGTAAACAATTAAGCTAACAAACATATTGAAAACTTCTTACTAGTCCCACCTTACTAAGGTGACAATTGTGAAGAACATTGTCATTAATCTGCGTATTCATCCGCTGCAAATAAAAATGGAGGGAATGATAAAGTAGAAGCTATAGGAAGGCAAATGATTTATCAATCAACTTATTAATTAAAAACTGTTGAACCAAGTTCTTGGACTAATGGTTGCAGCAAATCGAATTAAGGATTGTTAGAGCATAGTTTCAAGATGATTCTTGATATTAATATGACATTGGCAAAGGCATGCAACAGGTTAAAGGGTTATCGAGAATTTCTCAAACATCATGCCAAGTACATACTGACAGTAGTTTTGAAGAAAACCGCCTCACATACCCAAAAATCCAGATTATACTTGAGGTTCTTAAAGAGACCACCAACCAAAGCTGCCAAGTGAATAACATGGGTTGGGTTGTGTTTGTCAAAAATTGCTTTAGTAGCAGCTGCGTCGCTAAAAAATAAAAGTAGAAAAAAGAGTATAATTTCACTATTAATTGACAGAAAAACATTATGCACCAAATTTAGCAGAAAGCATCCTTCATTTTTGTTACTTAACTACCTGGTAATAATAAAAATGCAATTTATTAGTTTCAGTCTCCTGCCCTTATTGTGAACAACATTATAGGAATGGCTTGCAGTGAAACTTTTCTTTTAATATATGAGGGGAAAAAAACCATAGTGTCACTAATCTGCTTGGGGATGAAATTTTTTACAGGTTTAGGCCTTACCAGAGGTCTCCATCTTTAGAGGACAGAAATATCCAAGTTTCATCAGATCTGCTTTCCTCTTTTGTTACCACTTCCTCTATAGCTTTTCCAACAAGACCAGTGCCACCAGTAACAATAATTCTTTTTTGCTCAGCCATATCAAAACAGAGTTATGTGCTTTGTAAAAAAAAATAAAAGATAATAGAAGTCTTAGGCCGAAGTACAAGATCAATGTCAATCCATGTTTACCAAAAAAGCTTGGTCAATAGCATGTGTCACAGCTGCCCCATTAAATTTTTAGCACATCATATTATCATTGATAATTTTTTAAATTCAAGGATGCCTGGGTCATGTGCAGCTGAACTAAGGTGTCATCTGTATACATTATAACATTAGTGGTACATTATTGATAACAAATTGCTTTTAACCATAAACAATTAAATTCATGTCACTATTGATTTTAAATTCAAGGACTTCTGCAGCTGCGGAGCAGGTGCGGTTAAGTAAGTGTCATATCTACATACGTTTTAACAACATGATATGAGGGGAGATCGTTAATAAGGATGATAAGCTTAAATAGTTGCGGGCCAACAGTACATCCCAAGAGATGATCCCTGAAGGATATCATTTTTAATACAAAAATTGGCTTGTACATCTGTCCTGATTTGACAAAACGTGGACTCCGGAATCCGGGCTTGAAGGTCGACGACAGTCGACCCAAGCCAGTGGCGTCGAAAAAAAAACTGAGGGGGGGGCTGCGTCATGCACCATTGGGGCAGTTAGCCCAGGCCTTGGTCTAGCCACCCTAGGGAGCCCAGGCTCAGCTGTTGAATTTCAGGCCTGCTAGGGGGTGGGGGGGGTGGGTTTGTTCAGTGTTTTGCCTTGTTTCAACAAAGACTTTTGCTCTGCTTAAAGGGTCAGTGCTGGTTCTTGACTTTGCTTATTGGCAGCTGGCCTTAGCAGCCGGCTGCCTCCTGTTAGCTTAGCCTTGACCGTCTATGGGAGGAGTACCTTGGGTTAGGTGGGGGGCCCTCAAGTCCCTACAGGGGGAGGGCAGGGTGGGGGAAAATAGCCTGGAGTGCATTTGGCTTTCCAAGGCTATCTTTTGCTAAATCAGGACAGACATGTACTCCGACCAATGATAGTTTGCAACTTTTACACTGTAGCATGAAAACCAATCCGATCGGCCAAATAGCACTAAATTCTCGTAAGTCTTATCATACTCAAAACCAAGACTCAATTTAATACACCCGACTTCATGCGTACATTACAAGCTCACATATACCATTACATACACGTGCAAAATAAGTACAAATATTACCCTCTCCGTGGCCAAAGTCTATACATATAAACACTGTGGGCTTGGCCATGGAAAAAGTCAAGTGAGCTTATGTAACTAAGCTTATTTGATAGTCGGTAAGTTTTTATGAGGGACCCGCATTATGCACAGCAGGGACTACATACACACATGCAACCTAAACCAAAGTAGATCAGTTGGTTTATCGAAAGGCTCTGTTCGTAGAAGAAACCACAGTCGTAGAACAACCTACCTCCCGTTAGCCGTGATTGTTGCTTCCTGATGAAGTTCTCTCAATGCCGCAGCCGCGCTTAGTGGCCAATCCTCGTGGCAAGTGCATTTTATGCTGTAGACGTGTCACACGCGCGTTTCCGCGTTGCTGAACGCGAGGAACTCGAAGGAAGTGAAAAGCATCATGGGCCAGGATCACGGAAGTTTGTCAAGATGGCGGCTGTTCCTTCATCAGGTGAGCGAATTTTGTTAATGAAATCAAATGGTAGTGAATCTTTCTCTGAACAAGGAAATGAGAGGTTGTTACACCATATTTACTAGTTACAAATCTAAACATAAAAGTCTCTTGCTAGCACTGAACCAGTGAAAATTAAAAGACTGTAAAAGTGAGAACGACAGGCTTCAAAATAACGCTTCTTGTTTTCGACAGTCCATTTCATACATAAACCCATGATTACTTCCTTTTCATTAATTTTTACTTGCCTGAGGACGATTTAAGAAGGTGGACATGCACTATTTTATTGTCACGTATGACAACAGGTGAAAGGACAAGTAGTTATTGTATCGCTATGTATTTTTGCGTATGACTATGAGGAGATTTTTGATGAGCAAGTACATGACATAGCTATAATTAGCTTCACTGCATTATATATAAAGAACTGAAATGAGTCGACAAATTTCCTCAGTCAATCCAAGCTGAATATCAACGGTGAAATAAAGGTAATTAAAGGTAAATTCTGGCTCACCAAACAAGAATAACTATATTTGTGTAAATGTTGTAAATAATTATTGTGTAAATGTTGTTTATAGTGTGAAATAAGGAATTGAATTGAAGAATAGCCATGTATATTTGAAGTGATTTTTAACACAACAGTATTGATCAGGAATGGTTGGCCATTTCTCACAAAATGTCAGGAGAGAGGGCCAGAGAGGAGGCCAAAACTGGACTATAGTAGATGTATGCGAACATTATCACTACTGTGAAAAGAGATTTTCTACTATGACGATTAAAGTAGCTTTAAATTAAGGTCATTCCACTGAAATAGAACCTAAACTGAGATTTTTCTCAAACTTTGCCAATTGATTGTTTATATTATAGGAACTTAAATTTGGAAATAAAAATGAGGGGTCGCCATGTTCGTTTAGGAGCAACAGCACCTCGTTTATACCATATAAATCCTTATAAAAGCACCACGATTGCTTGCTAAATTCACGTTTCCGACGATTGTTTTTTTCTCAACACTGAGAATTGGCCCATATTTATTTTACATAGAGAAATTTACTACTCAATTCAAAACGACAGAAAAAAAATGATAGGTCACCATAGTCGTTTTCGAGAAAATGACGATTTACCTCTTCGGCGAGGTCCAGTCGTAAAGAAAAAGCTGCCATTTTCTAATGCGCGGGCGCTAATCACGCGTAAAACTATGCGCAGTAGGGATGCGCAATGCAATACTGGGGAATGACCTTAAGTGTCACATGATCAAAGTCCAGAAATTACATCAGCCAATCACAACAGACACAATTCCAAATTAATCTTGAAAAATTTGAAGCAAGTATAGTAACATATAATCAGTGCTTAGGGACCAACAGTCTTTATAGCTGTTTCTTCTTTATTTGTTTTGGTAGAGCATGTAACACAAGTTTAAATTGTTTTCATTTTGTGCTACTCTCACTAGACAAGACTTAAAATAATTAAAATAAATGCAGTGCTGTAAAGAAAAGCCAAAACAATTCTCAATTATCTCCATCTTTTCACATATATACTAATAAGAAAATGATAGCTTTGACAGCACATGTAACAACATTGAATTTACCCTAAGATCACTTAATATTCAAATTCTATCTGTAGCATACACATTGGAACCTTGCTAATACAGTCACGTCGCTATTATAGCCACTTTATTCTGGCTTGAATAAAAGCTCAGTCAGTCAATTATATTTTTAAAGAACCCTGTTGATATGGCCACCCTGTTAATATCGCCAGATTTTTGTGGCCCTTTGATGGTCATATTAAAGAGGTTCCACCATATAGTAATAGGATATTGATATTGGTATACTTTCTTGGATACACAACAAGTATTGAATTATTGCTTATTTTTTTGGTGCTAGGATCTTCCAGACGAAACGTAATGACTGGTGATTTACCAGAAGACTTCTTGCGGCTATCGCCAGCAATGAATCAAGCTCCCCAACCCACAGGCAGAGGACCGATGGTCCCAGTACAGCCTGTTACTTATTATCAACCTACAGGACTTATGCCGCCGTATCAACAACTTCCCAAGGGGAGACTTAGTGTCACAATACAACAGGTCTGCAGAATCTTTATACAAGGGATAATGAGTAAAATTTAAATACCTGCTTGGACAAAAGTAAAGAGTTGAAAAGAGAGACTAGGCGATATAAAGAATAAGATAACATACTAAGCTTAGAGCAGGTCATATCCTGTGTGTTTTTTTACTATTCTTGTAGTCTAATTTTTTTGTTTA